>JAOWAR010152840.1:0-11134 GCA_028571005.1 Clathrina lutea
ATACGCCATCGGACCGTCCTCAAAAAAGGACGGCCGATGTCGCATCTTCCAGCGGAGGATACTCGATCGCCCACACGACTGAGTCCGATGCCCGAAGATGTTGAGAAAGTGTCAGCACCAAGCGTGGCGACAAGAGCACGTCCTGTTTTTCACAACTCCACGCAACAGAGGAAAACCAAGTCATCGATATTCACATGACGGTCAATGATACATGCGGAGAGAGCGCTTGGCCTTCTACCTGCAAGAAATGGATAGTGCTAGACGGGTGGCCTTTGATGGTAATGGCGTGTCTGTGGATGAGATGCTCCGTTGTATTTTGTCCATGACGAATTTTCGGAAAATTCTTCCTTCTGACCATGCGGAAAAGACAGACAATTTCGCAGCTCGCGAGCAGATTCTCGCGGAGATAATGAAAGCGTTGGTGGAAGCAAGGCAGGAGCCAAGCCAGTTCAAGGATATTTGCCTATCGGAGGACATTATCTACCGGTCTCGGGTGTACAGGTGCATATCTACGTTGGCGACATGGAATACACGAACATGCTGAAGAAGAATCTATCAAGTAGAGTCAATCTCTTGCCGAATCCCAAAAGTACCTGTCACAAAAGGAATCACCGCTCCCAGCCGTGCTGACGTTAGTCAGTTGAGGATAAGTGATCACTCTGGGTTCTCAGTATAACTACTTGCAAGGAGTTTAGCTTCTTCAGGATGGAGGTCAAGCGAAAACTCCAATCAGCTCAACTCAGCCCATGGCTACAGCTCTGATTGTCTTGTGAAGAGATTGGCAGAGCTCATCTTGCCCGGGATATGATAAATGGAAAAGTGAAACTCGGCCAGAAATTCAACCCATCTGGCTTCGTGTTTGTTCAGATGGGATTTTTCTCGGAGGTGCGTGACTGCCTGGTTGTCGATGAAAACTTCAAAAAGCTTCAAAAGATACAGCTGACAAGTAGTGAGAGCAAAAGCCACGGCCAGGGTTTCCCTTTCTGAAATAGCTCCTTTTGGCCGGAGTCAGCTTCCGGCTTGCACAAGTTATTGGATGCTGACCTTCGTCATCCTCCTGTAAGAGAACAGCTCCAACGCCCCAGCTGCTTGCATCTGTGTGGATTAGGAAAGGCTGGGACGTGTACACCAGCTTCAACACTGGAGGGTTCAGCAGGGCTGTCTTTAGCATCTCAAATGAGCATTCTCTGTCTCTGGATTCCACGAACAACAAGCATTCTTGCCTGTAGTCTCATCAAAGTGGGCTGGTAACTCAGCGTAATGTGGAACAAATCTTCTGAAAAAGTTGGCAAAACCCAGGAAAGTTCTGGTCTGACTTACAGTCTGCGGAGGAGACCAGTATTTGGTTGCTTCTAACTTCTTCCATTTCAAGAAAATCGCCGTCGTTTCACCAGTGATGACATGTCCGAAGTTCAAGGTTCCATGACGTTCAAGGTTTCCATGGCACCAGACAGGCTTTTGCTTGGCTTGCAATGTAAGTACTGATGCCGGCTGAGGGCTATTAACACAGTACATACATCCTTCAAATGCTCCTCCCATGTTTGGCGAAAAGTCAAACTATCGTCGAGAAGGACTAGCGCAAATGTCTTCAGCTAAGGACGAAGAACTTTGTTCAGAGTATGAAAGGTACCTGGGGCGTCTTGGTTGACCGCTCTCTGGGGTGGTAAACGGGTGGGGAGTTCATTAGGGAGAACGTAGCTGAACTCCTCCAATAAGTCTCTTGATTTCTGCCATTCCATGGCGTTGACATATGAAGAGGAATCTATCATCTTGTCCCAATGCGGACCTGAGTCAGTCCCAGTTTGTTGGATCAACTCCTGTTACCCAAGCAAGGAACCCTTTTCTTCCCTTTTGCAACTCGTTGCAAGTCCTTCCCCGAAATGTAGTTGAGCTCGACACTTGGTGCTGGTTCTGAGTCCTAGTTCTGCCTTGGCTTGGGTGTCATCAGGTGACTTGCGTTAGGTCGTCTTAGCATCTCCTTCAAGTTGAAGTCCACCGATGGATTATTTCTTGTCAGCCATGGTTTTCCCAGAATGATGTCGTACTTAGCTAGTGGGTACACGAGAAATGACCAGGTCTCCCTGAATTCTCCCAAGGCCATCAAGAGCGGAGTCGTTCGAGTGATTTGCTGTGTGGTAGAGCTGCCATCTGCCAGAATTTCTTGTCTGATAGGTTAGTTTCCACCTTGAATTCCTCGACAAAAGCCTGTGACACGAAGTCATGTGTTTAGCCCGAATCAACAAGGAAAACAGCATTTCTTCCACAGCCAGGCGTCCTTGGTATCTTAACAGGTTGTGCTGGAACACTTCATTGGTGTCGGGATTTCTAGTTTCGGGTTCCAGGATTCCGAGTACTAGTGTGTCATGCATATGGGTTTTCTTCCTAGTTCCAAGTGCAGACCGGTCGGGTTTAACTGGGGTGGTTGGTTCCGGGGCGACACAGGTTTCACGGGACTTGGGTCAGTTAAAATTTATTGCAGGGGTTTCATCACCGATACCCATCAATCGTTCAGGACTCACGGGTTTCTAAAATTCTGGGCTTCTTGTAGGGCTCTTAGGGACCACAGGGTTAGCTTCCAATTCCTGATTGGACACATCTTCCACTCTTAACGCTCCAAACGATTCGGATGCTCGAAGTTCGATGGAGAAGCGGGCTGGGTGCAATTTCCTTGCCAATGACGGCCCCCTCCGGGTCATTGGCGACTAGTACTGTCGTATGGGCTGAGAATTCACTTCTCTCGCTCGGGGCAATCCTTGATTTGTGGCCTTGACCACGGCACTTAAAACATCTAACTTCTCTCCGAAGCTTAGATGGCTTGGCTTCACCGAGCTTCTGCCTCAATGGAGCTTCAGCTGCAGCAGGGGCGTCATTGCCAGGTCTTCTGCGCGGGGACGGCTTTCTGTCCCGCCAGCTGTTTCCGCGAATCAGCGTCACATTGCGTCGGGCTGCACGAGCTGCTGCTGCAATGGCATCCGAGAGGTTTTTTTTTGGTGTTCTCGTCGCACAAAAAGCAAAGCCCGATAGTGCTGGTCTAGGTCTGAGACGCTCAGACTCATCCATGAAAATTCCCGAATATAACCGTCCAAAAGTCCATTCTGACCTAGCGAAAAAGGGCGAGCCGAGCATCTTTTTCGTCCAGTGACCCTAAAGCCAGCTGAAGAGCTGACTTCAATGAACTCCAATCCGAGAAGTGTCTGGCCGCATCTAAACAAGAAAGGAACCAGAGCAGGGCGTTTCCGTCCAAAAACGATGAGGCGAAGTCCACTTGGTCCTCTATCATCGCCCAAAATGCCAGTCATTTCGCGGCAAGATCACTACGTCATGGTCCCACCGATTTCGGATAAGGCGCGCGTAGGGAACGTCAACGAAAGGAAATTGGCACGTCGCGACCCCTCATCTGGCCATGGTGACCCGGCTAGCGCTTGGTCAACCGATCGATCAATGCGAAACTGTAATTTCATCAAGTTCGTCTTGCGATCGATGCGGCAGGCCGGTCGTCGAACGAGAGATAATAATAGAGGGGATTAGTGAATCGGTACAATAGGCTTGAGGGAACAAGTGGACAGGCCAACTTTTGCCGCGAAAAATGTTTTATGCCAGTCTGGGCGACATGTTGAAGCTCTCTAAGCATGCTCTGTGTCCAGAGAAACCAACAAAAAAGGGCCGAGGCTGTCATTGCAGCCTCGGTAGTAGAAGCGATAGAAAAGAAAAGGAACGCCGTCGGTCTTCCTTGCCGATGTGTGCAAGACGACACGGCCCCGATACGGTCATTTCGAATACATCACGTGCATTTGAAATGACAGCATTTGCCCCCTTATTTCGGTGGATGCTTGTGATGCGGTTTGCCGGCAGAGCGAGCTCTATGGACAAGACCCACTCGCTAAGGCCGAGGGACTCGCCTCAAAATGTTTTCGGGTTCCGCGGACGTGTGAATTCCTTCCGTCAACAGCGACGGTCGTCTTGTTGATCTTTCCTTTGCCCGTCAGCCAGGCCATTAGCGGGAGCAGAAAAGTTACTAGTTTCATTCCGACCGACGCAAACACAGACAAACCCGCGAGCCGTATTCCTGACGAAACCATCCTCTGCTACCAGTGGAACAGTCTGGGAGAGTTAATATCATCGTGGGAAGAAGATAATAGTTGGAGTCAGGACAAGAAGAGCTGGAAAATGAAGATTATAGACACATCGAAAAGAGCAAATGGTGAAAATTTAAACCGATCAATTGTATGTAGACGAGCGGCGGAAAAACTTAGGTGAATGAGTGGAAAAACCTAGGTGAATGATTTGAACATAGGTGAAAGAGTAGAAGTTAGGTGAAAAGCTAAGGATGTATGACGTGTGGCTTCGCTCCTCTCAATAGCGTGTACAAAATGCAAGAACATCATCGCCACTGGCAAGCATCACTCGATCGAAAAGGAGGGCCAGCGGGGTGAAGAGGGGGAGCGAGAGGGAGATAGGTAGCATACCATGGCAAACCAGTAGTCGGTCAGAGAGACAGACCAGACACACGGTGAAAGTACCTTAGGGAAAGAGGAGGAGGTGCGTGTGCGTGTATGAAAGAGAGACAGACAGAGCCAGAAAGAGCGAGAAAGAGAGAGAGAGAGAGAGAGAGAGATGAAGGGATGAAAGAGAAAGACACACACTGAGGAAAACATGATACCTTGGAGAGACTGATGCACAAAATGCCACGATATTAACATGGAACTGATTTAACCAACTATGATACGATTATTTGCCGACAACAAAAAAGGAATATGCCATACCAAGACACAGGAGCATAGACATTACGGCATGGTGTCTAATGATGGAGAGGTTGGCAAACAGTGGTCAAACCTGGCTGGTGTTTTACCCTCACCGCTGGGCTGTGTAATGGGTTTAGCAAACGTCTCCCCGACAGTTGCCTTGGCCGGCCCGGAAATGGCGCCTTGCTGAGGTGGGAAAATCCAGAATTACGAAGAGCAAGAAAAGTCTGTGCCAGCGGGGCCAGCAATTATCACTCACTCCTTCCGGGCTACGAGACAGACACACTGGATATTTCTCCATTTTTCATTTCCAATGAACATAGCAAACAGCTGTTTTTTCTCGCTTAAGTTGCCGCTGTGTGCTTAATCAATTTTCAGCTTGCTGTTGGTGTCATCCCTCTAATTCAAGTTTGGATCACTTCCCAATTTTCCTTTCTTGACTACAGGCCGATGAATAAATGAGAATTTCGTCCATTGTGGTATTAATCTGTGGCCAGAGAATCACCCTCATCTCGTAAATGAACATGGTGACCTACCTTTTCTTCCACTTCTCAGATAATTTTGGTGCCCTCTATCTCTATAATACTTGAAATACACATCTTTACTCACCATTTTTATTGGCCTAATAAATGAAAAATTAGAATACTCTGTATTACCCATTCGTAAAGAGAGATTCTCCCTTTACTCACTCTATTGGCACTGTAAGCATGTGTTTAGGTTTCAGATTTCATGTATGGGTTTCTACTGACTCTGAAGAAGAAGTGAATTGTCATAGGACCCAGCAAATCCTCTCAGGAAACGTGAAAATGAGAAAAATACTCACTGATGTTTCTAAATGAACGTTATGAAAATGTGAGATTTTCCAGCTAGCCAAGGAAGAAGAAATCACCGTGTGACCCCCGATATTTTTGCAGAAATTATGCCTTCTGTAGTAAGACAACACTTTAATTGTACAAAAGTTAAATATCTCTCAAGAAAATTAGTGTCTCGAGACCCCTTAAAAGACAGCCAGATGAGCAAGAAAATTAGTGTCTCGAGACCCCTTAAAAGACAGCCAGATGAGCAAGAAAATTAGGGTCTCGAGACGCCTTAAAAGACAGCCAGATGAGCAAGAAATATGAAAGAGCAGTTTCATTTGATTCTTCAAAGGTGTGTGTGTGTGCATGTAAAATCTCTGAATGCCTTTCCGGCTGGTTGAGTGAAACGAATCATCCGATTTTCCTAAGCAAGAAAAGGCATTAAGTCCACATCTTTCTCTCAATACCAAAAATACTCAGTCGTCCTCATCGCCCTGTGGGTCTCACGTCGTGCCTTGTGGATAAACAGTTGAACAAGTTCACCATTGTTTGGATTCGAATGAGATTGTTCTCGATGAACAAGTCCTTTTGAAGGTGAAGAGCCTTTGTGAAGTACGCCACTGCCTCTTCTGTTTTCGCCTCCGTATGACAGATGTGTCCAAGGAGGTGCAGAACATGCATCACCAGTATACTCAGAAGGTGACTTCCTGCAAGACTCATTTCTCCGAAATAGGGCCAGTCTTTAACGAAACAAGCCCAGCAGTCGGTCCATTGTGTCAAGAGCAACTTGCATTTCTCATAGTTCTTCAGTCTCCACAAACGATGCCCTTCCAGGTAAAGGCATCCCATTCTTGCCACTTTATCATTCCAGTTTCCGCTAAACCAGTGATAACGTTGAAGGAAAAATTCCTTCGCGACGTCAAGAAAATTAGCTTCACCAGACAAGGATTCTTCTTTGAAATTCTTCCAACGGCTTTGATAGGTGTCAATAATATCGACAACAAAATCATGCTTTCCAAGGAAAATTGTTAAAATAATCAGAGTTTCCCAAGTCTCAAAGGTGGATAGGAGTAGGACGAGTAGCCTATGAACTCGACCCTGTCGTGATGATACCACTGTCCAAGCTGCTTGCCATTCCTCCATGATGGAACAAACTGAAAGAGTTAGTAAATGGAGGCATATCAGGAGGTCGTTCTCTAAGAGAGCTGTGTATCCCAAAAGGGCAAATGACACTGACTTGTACCTTCTAAACCTTTCTGAACTTTCGTTGAAGGTTTTCGGCAAACCGTTTAGAAGTTTACAACCCCATAACTTGGTTTTTTGTAGTAACCCTAGGACAAAGAAGGTGATGGCTCCTGCTAGGAGAATATCGAAAATTCCATCTTCACTTTGCCGTGTTTTCACATCGATGTTTCTTGGTTTCAGAAACAAATTGAGTCGGAAGAGACGTTTTTCCCACTTGAGAAATAGACAGCCAAGTTCTGAATATCTGCCCTGCCGTAAAAACCATACAACTCGAGCTGAGAAAACCATGAAATGGTCATTGATCATACGACCCTCTTCAGCGGCTATGGGCCTGCTAATCTTTTGACCTTCAATAATGTCCATTTCACTTGTCCTCCCACTTGAGTTTTGTGTACGAATCCAACGTGTACAGAAATCCAAGTTAGGTGTGCCAATCAAGTGGAAGAGATTCCAGGGTGGACACATTTGGAGCAATATGTCAGGTTCAAAAAATCTTAGTTTCAAAGAGGTGCTCAACCACCAGAGAACTGCGATGCTGTTTTCTGCTTTCGCTGCTGACAACACAAATCTTTTCAGTTTCCAATAAATGTAAAATTCCCCATCAGTGTCCGGGAGTGAAGAAATACTCCGAAGATTCTCGTACGTTTGTTCACTAGCAGCCCCTTGGCAGAGGTTTAAGGCTAGGTAAATTGCCCATAAAGGAGCATACTGATGTATTAATCGGCAAAGTTCCCTCATTCCTTGAGCATGGAAACGGAAAAGAAGTGTCTGCGATGAGGAAAACACGTGGCTGATCGTTGAGTTCTTTAAAAAGCCCTTCAAACAATAATCACCTGTGGTGACTTTTCTCCATGCCATCAGTGAACTTCTCAAGAAATGCGGAGAAATTACAAGAAGACTCAAATGGTCAGTGATAATTCCCGAGAGAATGCAGTTCACTACACTTGGTTTGGCTTTTGTCCAAGCTGAGAACGAAGATTCTTCCTCAAATACGAAAGTACGGAAATAGGACTGGACAAGTTGGTGCATGTGAATCCTCTCCGACTTGTCGTCTAACTCGATTAATCCAAGTGACAGCAAAAGACAAACCGCTGAATCTCTTGTTTGACCATCCCGGTCCAGAAGAGCCTCCATAGCGCTAACCACACACATGTTCTCTACACTCTCATCAATATCCAGTGTAGCATGTGCACCAGCCTGTGCCAAAGAACTAGGTGACTGGAACATGTCGAAGGAAACTCCTACAGGACCAGCGAGGAGAATGAGGAAAACCAGACAAAGGGCTGGTGGTTCCTTCACAAGCTGTTCCATGGCAATATTCACCAGTCCTGCAATGCCTCGAATGTGTAGGCTTTCCGTTGTCTGTGTGGAGAACTTAAGCAGCTCTTCGTTTAAGTTATTTTGAAGAGAAACCAAAACAGATTGCAGCATTAAAGATTCAATCCGTGATCGCTCCCCATCCTTCCAGGGAGTATGTCCTTCCTTTTTCCATTCTTTCCTCTGCTCTCTCAGCCGGCTATGCACCAACGAACAGAAAATGCTTAGAGCCAGCGGCAAATTTTCCAAGCCTCGCTCCACAATTCTTCTTAAAATATTCTCTGTTTCTCCTACAACAGGGATGCATCTTTCTCTTAGAAGCCACAGGCTAGTCGTTGTGCTGAGCCTAGACAGGTAGAGGTATTTCACCCATGGAAAAACTTCAGCAGTTTTCTTAAAAGCCTGGAACTGACTACAGCATGTTGTTATAACTACAAGGTGTCTTGTCTTGCAGAAGAGAATTCGGATTGCAGGAAACGTCTGCGTTGTGACATCATCAACTACAATGAGATGTGTCGGGAACTTTTTAAGCCTTTCGGAAGCAGCTCCTAGGAAGGAATGAGGTGAGCATGAACGAATCTTTAAGGGTCTCCACATGAGACTGGCCTCTAGCTCTGCTTGGAGGATGGCTGGTGTTGATGCAGACATGAAGAGCTGATTTGGATATTTCTCAGACAGCGTGTCCAAAATCACACCCGCCAAAGAAGTCTTACCAACACCTGACACACCTCCGATGATCAAGAGCCGACCACTGGTTTCCTTTGAAGATTCTTGCGGCGTCTTGCACAAATATTCTTCCGATTCCATAAGCTCTTTCTGGCGTCCAATGAAGACCATTCCTTTAGCCCAAGTAGTCCGGTTAAACGACCACCTAGCACTGGCTTTCGATAACGTAAGGAGAAAGCTACTTGGACAGACTGAAAACACTCGTGTCACTTCATGATCACAGCGCACGTTCGGCCTTGAGACTGTACAGCCCGGAGACGTCATTAAACTTTCAAAGTGCTGAAGCGTGTCTTCAACGAAGCGCAAATCAAACCCAAAAGCTTTCCATAGCCCTTTGGATTTGGAGAGGTCCTTTTTGCACCTTTGGAGATCCGAGCCAGTGGGCAAGCTCATGGCCGTGTTGTGTGCATGCTGGTTACGCAACTTTCTTATGGTGCTGCACGACGAGTGCAGATCTCGATTGTTCAGGCTACAAACGAGGCGAGAACGTAACTCGTCTCTTCCCCAATGAAGCTTAAGTAGTGACAAAAGGTTGTTCAGACTGGACCGCCGTCTGAGTGTAGACGAAAGCTCTGTCGGAAGTGTGGTTTCAAGGAGCCACCTCAAATCTGTTTCCAGCGCTGAAAAACAGCGTTGAAGAAGAATTCCCGTTTTCTCTGCGTCCGAAATTGCCACTTCCGTCTGGCTTCCTGTCCGAAGGATTTTAACATAATCTCGTCGAAGTTCCTCGAGCGGGTCAACTGTGACGCTATATTCCCCTTCCGTACAATTGGAGAGAAGACAGCTGGCCCATACACTGTAGATCAAGCTTGTAGCCACTTCCTCTGCAGAAGCCCCTGAACCGTGAAATGCCCAGTGCCGCGTGTTTTCCAACGCGATTAAAGCTCTGTTCAAGTACTCCGTCCATTGAAAGTCTTCCACGGGCGTCCCACAGAATGTCTTCGTTTCCACTCGAAAAACGGTACGTAGTTGACTGCGAATAAGTTTGCACAAAACAAAGATGTCGTTTATCTGTCGTCCTTCGTTTAAGGTGTGTCTCACTTTCCCTCGTGTTCCTTTTCCAAAGACAGACGATATCCTCTCCTTCCAGTCCTCAGGGTAAGTTTGGCGCATGCCTGTTAGAACGGCAAAGCCCAGCCTTTGGAGATCAGATGATGACTTCACTGAATGTCCGAAGCCGGCTTTTCGATGTTTTAATGAAGTCAGCCACTGAGCTAGGGGAAATTTCCGACCTGCGGGTTACTCATGTCGGTTTGATGAATACGGTCGGGATCCGGAAACGGCACTATCACGCGGTTCATTGACCGACTGACTGATTTATTAATGAGAGTTGATTAATTGCCAAACAGGAAGGGTTGTCAACCGAAGGGGCTGAAAAAGAAAACGTACTACCAAAAACGGCCACCGCATGCAGAAGAAACGTAAAAGGCACATGTCGCAAGAAATTGTCATTTTAGACTTTCTATGCAAAGCCGTTCAAATAAGAATCAAACTCCCTTTCCTGAAGTCGAAATCCTTCGTCATATAAGAAAGTAATGATCAGATGAAAGAAAAAAGATGAGATTCCTGTCCACCGTAAATTTCATTAGATACTTATACTAGTTCAAATGCCAGTGGATGGGGAAAACCACCCAACGGCTGGAAGCAAGGATATAAAGCAGCATCTTGCCGTGGTGAGTCTGATCAGTGGAAAACAACGACCTGTAATCAAACACCTGCCATTGGCCAACAACCGACGAAGACTATCGTCTGCCCACACCAATTGAACGGGCACCTGTTGACAATTGTTTGTTTAAGCAAGCACAGCGTCCAGCCTGCATGTTTTTGAGGTTCTTTACATAAAAAATTACACTCTGACGTTGTACAAGCAAATCAAATTCGTCCAATATCTATACCTGTTTCAATAGTCCAATAGAAACACACTACTCAAGCGGCAAGCACAGACTTAGCACAAATCTCCAACTCAGACCTCAGCACTTGCACACCACAAACATTCAACAACATTATTGCCACCGTAAGGCCCGTAGGGACTGCAGGGAGTTCAACAGACCTTTAAACGTTAATTAATTTGTGTATGTGCATGTGTGTGCGCGTACGTGTGTGTTTGCGTATGTGTAAAAAATGACAGGCTCTTAGCCATTCACTCAACCCTGGACAGCTGTTTCTCTAGGCGTCATCAGCAAGGTACAGATTATGACTGGAGGGACTGAACATCTGAACACTTTACAAGCAAAGTGCTCAGTGCCACACTTGTGGGCCGCAAGCCAGCAGGAGAACCACACGAGACTGTGAAGTAACCATGGAACC
>JAOWAR010152851.1:0-11133 GCA_028571005.1 Clathrina lutea
GAAGAGTTTTATTGTTCCTCTGCTGGTGACGATGCCGAGTTTGAAGCTGGTGGTAAAGATGCTGGAGATCCTGCAGGAGACTTGGATTCTGGAGCTGAGGCGGATGATTCTCTTTTTTCTTCTCACCGACCAAGGACGCAAAAAAAGGCTTATAGATAGCATAGATGCGGCGGTCGACGAGAACAATTACAGTGTTCTGGAATTGCCTCAACCGAAATCGTGGCATGCGTGGAATGCCAGACTTGGTCCAAAAGGAAGCAAAGACCATCTCCTGGACGAACAAACCACCCGAGCAACATGGAAGCAAAGGGAATGTGACATCATGAAGGGCAAGCTAGGCTTGAGAACGCGGGAGTCTCGGTCCTGCTCTACCCTCCGTGAGATGTTCGAACTTCTCATCACCCGTGACATGGTTGACCTTATCATGCAGTCAACAAACGATCATATCCAAGACCCAATTGCCAGTCTTGGTGATGATCTTCAAAGTGATGACACAAAGACGTACATTCGAGCTACCAATTCGGAGGAGATGTACGGACTGATCGGTGGGATGTACTTTCGTGGTTTGCTGGGCATGGCCATGCAGGACACTGACAGGCCCTTTTCGGAAAGGTGCGGCCATCCCGTTTTCGGAGCGACTATGTCGTGCAAGCGCTTCACGTTTCTGTCCAGCCATCTGTCCATTGACGATGGAACCACAAGGGCAGTGCACTGGAAGAAAGACCATTTCACAGCATTCAGGCAAGTTTTCGACGCGTTCAATGAAAACTGCTTGAAACATCTGACGCTAAGTGACTACTTGTCACTTGACGAGACCCTTTATCCTATGCGCAACCGAATATCGTTCAAGCAGTACAACCCCAGCAAACCTGCCAAGTATGGACTTCTCTTCAAGTCCCTCAACGATGCACGCGTTAGCTACACCTATCGCACGCTGGTCTACACGGGAAAGCCGGAGGATTTACCATCCCAGCACTACATCTGCGGCAAGGACAACTACGTCTAGGAACTTGTCACTGCTGTGGATGAGCACCTATGTCTTCAAGGCAGGAACATCTTAATGGACCGGCTGTACACGTCCTAGACAAAAACCTGACTTACATCGGTACATAGCAAAAAAACCGTGTTGTCATCCCGGATGAAGTGAAGTCGACGAACTGGATCGAGAGCCACTCAACACCCGGATGATTTGGGAGAAGAACAGCAAGCAGCTTGTCCAGACATCTAATATCGTCAGCTCTTCAAAAATCAAGAGAAATGTGCTGGTGTTGTCAACCAAGAAGCCCCTTCTAGGTGTAAGGAAGGATGATCAGTGCCGCAAGCCGGCTGTGATCAAGTTGTACGATTTAACCAAGGGTGGTACTGACATCGTTGACCAGAAGATCGCGGCTTTTACCACGAAAACTAAGTCTCTAAAGTGGGCAAGGTGCAGCTTAGCCTATTTCCTGGACAAAGCAAAAGTCAATGCGTCAACACTGTACGCCTTTGCAACTGAAGTGAAACCTAGCATAAAGCGTCGACACCTTCAGCTTCGCCTGAGACCTGGCCCATTCATTGGTGGAGCCCCTGGTCAGAACCAGGCCAAGGACTGTTCTTCCCTCTTCAGTGCAGCTGAAGATGTCACTTGTGCTGGGGTCCGACTTGCCGCCATCCACGACGACTAGGCAACTACTGTCTTCAGGTGTGATGAAGCGGCGATGCTATGCCTGCGTCGCAGATCTCGTTGGAAAGCTGGGCTACAAGGAGAAGAAGGACAAGCTGAAGAAGGTGAAGAGCTTGTGCCACAAGTGTGAGCGTTCTTGTTGCTCAGAGCACTGTGCTACCTTGTGCTATGAATGCGTGTGAGCATTAGCCGAATGTTGTGTTGCGTTGGATTGAAAATGAATCGATGAACTAGATTTGGCAGTAACGATATTGCTAATTTGCATGACTGTAATTACGAATTTTGGCCACACTGGGTCGTTTTTTCTTCTCATGATCAGTGATAGCCACAGCTGTAGTATACATTAAATAGATATCTTCAGCCACTGCTACAAGCAGTCTAATTCACATGTGTTTTGGCATTTAACAATGTCTTCTTGTACCAGTACGGAACTGTTTGAGCCACCTTAAGTCATGTCTGCTTGTTGCCATGGTAACAAATCTGGCGCTCCACAGTTATTTATGTTAACAAACATCGTGTCCCCCCCTGCACTTAGGAGTTCACATTTTGCCTGCCCTGGATAGGGTAAATATCTACTTTTTTATTCATCATTTTCTGTATCTTTTTTTCTATTTTTCTAAGTTGTAGTTGCTTATTTGCTTCTTCCTTTTTCCTCTCTGTGTTGTTCGTCCCCACACTGCCCTGCCCTTCTGTGCCTCTCCTTCGCTCTCAGCTCTAGCTAGAAATACATAAGCCTGGATTGCCTGCCAAACATCGCACTACATACACTGGAGTTGGCCGCCTTCCCGTACCATAAAGGTACCTTGGGCCATAAATGATTGAGTTTGACAGCTGCCAGCGGTCACACCGCTCCCTTCTCTTCTTTTTGGCTTTTTTCTCGCCTCTTTATGCTTACCCAGTGCGGCCCTACGACGCATTGTCATCCCTCAGTGTCCTATCCTGTCTAGAGATAGGTCAAGAAACAGGTGGGCATAACTGTCTAGTCAAAGAAGGTCAATAACAGCAGTTCTTAGGACGCGAAGTGAGAAAAGAAGAAGATGTTGTTAAATTTGGAAGACGTTTCAGCGTCAACGCCATCATCAGTTCATCAGTCTAGGTTTCGGGAAGGCCTTTCTCTCGGGATGACAGCGCCTCGACTGATGTAACGGGCCATTCGCTGCTCTTGTAGCGTTGTATTTTTCATGCTGACAACAGAGTCCCATTTTACCTTTCCCTCTTGTCTAACATCTTATATCAATTATGACACGCGCGTGCACTCCATCTACAGCTCTAAAAATTTATATTTTGCATGCTCATGACAACTCTCTCTTTCTTTCTCTATCCTGTTAACTTGCTGCTTATTACATTGCATCTTCTTCTGAGTGTACCCCTTTCTCTCCCTTGCACAATGATGATAGTAAAGAAGGAAGACAAAGCCTTTCATTTTCAGACTTTTTTTTCTGCACAGAGGTTTTTGCTTACGCACCCTTAAACGTATAGTTGGGCCAAGCCGCGGGACCCCCAGCCGTGACGTTACATCAGGATCAAACTCTGACGCGTGGCTCGCGCATCGGTTTACGTGGTTTACACGTACTGATTCTAAGTGTAGGACAAGTGCGCCCTGCCTCGTGGTTTTACAGAAAGTGGCGGGAAATTGAAGGCTTTTCGGTCTTCAAGGGCCAGGCCTCATACGGTAACTCAGCTTAGCCATGGTGGTCTACTCTGATTGGCAAAGGCAGCTGAGCAGCCCGATGAAGATCGGCCAGTACTGGCCAGGTTTCATCGACGGTAGAGACAGTCTCTCTTCTCCTTGAATCCTTTAAAATTGAGATTAAGGCGGCCTTCGCGACGAGAAGTATGTCCAAAAGATTTGCTGGCGACTTCTCGTCTTGCTTCGAGAGGCTTCTGAATCATGCTCGATTGCTATTCTCGGAGATGAATGGAGCCGTGGCTATTCCTTTCCACGGTGTACCTTTTCTGGTGTGCCACCAGTCCATTCAGCACTATTGCCAGTACGACACAGCCACAAACGCACGATGCAAAGACCTGTCCAGATGAGGAAAAGTCTCGCCTGGAAGATGCTGTGCAGGAGCCTCTGGGTACGTATAACTTCAAGTGATGGTCAGCAACAAATTGGAGAACTGGTCCTGGCGTCATCAGGTTTTGCAGCGTGTTCGCGGAGGGGGGAGGGGGTGGAGAATTTAAAGAGTATCAGTGCTGACATGCTGCTTTCTCTACACTCTATTAATAGTACTCAGCGTGGACAACTGAAGTTGAGGGCCTTCTGTCTCAAGTAGTTATTTCCTTAATTTCAATAACTTCATAGCCCTTCCTTGTTTTTGGAATGATCTGAGAACTTTTCCTTTTGATTTCTTGCTTTCTTAGTCTCCCCGTTACACTTCTTGTTTCCATTTTTCTCTAGTTCTTTTTGATCACATCCTTTTCTCTCTCTCTCTCTCAACTCGAGTTGTACGCACTATTATCCTCTTCCCATTCGTGAACATGCTACAAAAAAAATTGATGAAGCCTGGTCGGCAATCCTGGCGAAACGTCTGGCCAACATCTGGACGTGCGGGCCTGGTAATGACTACTACTACACAGTGCTAATACACGTGAAGGTGTATGAATTAATATTACTTGCTACCGGAGTGTGCGTGTTTGAACAGCGTAAGATTTAAAGCTAACGATTTTTGTCTTCACAGCAGAGGATCAAGAGCATGTATGTCAACAGCTTGGAAAACGTTCAGGTGAAGTTTTGTTCTGCCAAGGCATAGAGCTTTAAAGTCCACTATGGAAAAGCTGGCACAGCAGTCCTTGTTCCAGCCAAGTGAGAAGTGATCGCTGACTGATAGCCCTCACCGGCGGTGCGTTTCAGTGCACGACTTCATCTCTTCTGCTGTGGCTCACCTGTGTTGATCAAATGCTTCGGTACATGCTGCGTGATGCGTTCGCCCAACCGTTCGAGGAGTTTTCCCCACGAACCGGAAGTTTTCCCCACGAACTCTGCAGTTCACTCTGTACACCCTCCTTTCAAGACTAAAAAACGAAATTCAGCCCGTAAGTACAAGGATATGGTCCGTCATCAGTACCATTAATGCTTTGATGTTACACAGTATTTCGGTCCACCTCGGTGAAGGGCTGCACATAGTGTACACAATACTTTATCCTACCAGGATGCTGAGCGCATGCAAAGGACGGTGAGAAACCACAGTGCTGCCCCTAAGTGAGAAGACTGAGTCAATTTCATGACTTTTAGCCATGAGTGTCAAGAGTCAGCTTTCCGTCCTGGCTGACCAACAGTCAAAAACTTGTTTTCAGTTGAAGTAAAAAAACAAAAATGTCCTGTGTTTAATGTAACTGAAAGTACTGATGGCCAAAACATACACTGAAAATACTGATGGCCGAAACATACACTGAAAATACTGATGGCTGAAACAAACACTGAAAATACAGATGGCCAAAACATACACTGAAAATACTAATGGCCAAAACATACACTGAAAATACTGATGGCCAAAACACACTGAAAATACTGATGGCCGAAACATACACTGAAAAAACTGATGGCCAAAACATACGCTGAAAGTGCTGATGGCCGAAACATACACTGAAAAAACTGATGGCCAAAATATCCACTGAAAATACTGATGGCCAAAACATACCTGACTGACTGAAAGTGCTGATGGTCAAAACATACACTAAAAGTGCTGATGGCTGAAACATACACTGAAAAAGTTTTAATGCCGATGTCCGAAACATACACTGAAAATACTGACGGCCAAAACATGCACTGAAAATACTGATGGCCGAATCATACACTGAAAATACTAATGGCCAAAACATGCACTGAAAATACTGATGGCCAAAACATGCACTGAAAATACTGATGGCCGAATCATACACTGAAAATACTGATGGCCAAAACATGCACTGAAAATACTGATGGCCGAAACATACACTGAAAATACTGATGGCAAAAACATGCACTGAAAATACTGATGGCCGAATCATACACTGAAAATACTGATGGCCAAAACAAACACTGAAAAATTGGTGTGTGTGAAAATACTGATGGTTGAAACATACACGGATAATACTGATGGCCAAAACATGCATTGAAAATAGTGATGGCCGAAACATATACTGATAATACTGATTGCCGAAACATACACTGAAAATACTTATGGCCAAAGCATGCACTGGCACACATGAATGCACCTAACCAACGGGGTGTTGTTCCTTCATCTTTTCAAGAGAATTGTCAAAAGCTGACACAACTTTGCCCATTTTCTGTCTTCAGATTCTCACCCGGAGTTCAATGCGCATTTAGATGGTGGCAATTCTTATGAAGCCACGATGTCTATACTGCATCTTCTTTCTATCTCGTCGATTTAGCTGGATTGTTTGCTAAAACTCTCTCTCTCCCTTCCTGTCTGTATTTGCCTCTCTCTCTCCGTCTCTCTCTCCCACTCTCTCCCTCTCTCTCTCTCTCTCTCTCTCTCTCTCTCTTTCCCTCCTCCATCATCAACAAAGCTGCAAAGATTATGTAAAAGCATATATAAAAACCTCTGTGCAGAAAAAAACGTCCAAAAATAAAAGGTTCTGTCTTGCTTCTTTACTATCATAATTGTGCAAGGGAGAGAAAGGGGTACTCAGAAGCTGATGCAATGTAATAACAGCAACTGGACAGAGAGGGAAAAAGAGACTTGTCACGAGCATGCAAAATATGAAATTACTTTCCAGAACTGTAGATGGAGTGCACGCATGTTTCATAATTGATATAAAATGTTAATGAAGAGGGAAAGGCGAAACGTGACTTGTCAGCAAAATATAACATTACAAGAGCAGCAGAAGGCCCGTTTAATCAGTTGAGGCACCATCAGCCCGGTACAAAAAAATTCCTTCAAAAAGCCTAGACAGTTCTATGCCCACCTGTTTCTTGACCTATCTCATGACAGGATAGGGCACTAAGGGATGACAACGAGTCCTAGGGCCGCACGGAGTAAGCAAAAGGAGGCGAGAGAAAGTCGAAAAGAAGAGAAGGGAGTGTTCGACCGCTGGCAGCTGTCCAACTGAATCATTTATGGTCCAAGGCGTCCTTTTAGTACGGTAAGCCGGCCAACTCCACCGTATGTAGCATGTAGCTTGGCAGCAATCCAGGCTTACGTACTTCTGGCAAGGGCTGAGAGCGAGGGAGAGGCACAAAAGGATGGGGTAGTGTACGAGCCAAAACAAGATAGGAAAAGGAAGAAAATGAACAAGGAACTAAAATTGAGATAAAGAAAAGTGGTTAAAAACTGATAAATGGTATAAATAATAATTAAAAAATCAAATAAAGATAGATTACTAAAAATGAAATGGAAAGAGCCAAAAAAAATAAGAACATAGTAAAAGGTCAAAATCAAGAGAACAAAATGTTAAAAAATATGAATGAGACGCAACAAAACTAACGAAAACAAAAGAAAAACCGCAAAAAGAGAACCCAGTGAAGGGATAATCAGGTATCATCCATCCCAGCTAGTTCAGTGAGTAGTTCTTAACTTGACTTCTAAAACCTGACTGTTGATGCCTTCTCGCAGATGTTCAATGACCCCTCGAGAGGAATGCACGACGGGGCTATAATAATTATTCCTGAAGAATTGTTTTACCTTGTGACAGAGTAGTCTGTCTATGTAAATCCCTGTTGGAGCAAGGAAAAACATCAGTCGCCTGTGTCGCTCTACAAAGTTGAATAACTTTCACATGCTTTGGCGAAGCGAACCAGTTGACAAACATATACACCATAAGTTGCCATGAAGGGAATATTACCATCTAAGTGTGGTTAATTCTGTATTGGAAAAGGAAAATGGTCTCCAACAACACACAATGATGAAGTAAATTGACCATCGTTGATCACAACCAGACGATCCAAATAAGCAACTTTGTTATGTGTTAGTGTGGTGTTTTAAGGGTAAGGTCAGCTGGGTATATTTTATAAATATCTTCTTCAAATCCAGGGTTATGCGTGACACTAATTTATCTATATGTCTTTGTGAAGTCAAAGATGTGTGGTTTAGGTATGCTCCATGGACTGGAAAACTTTATCATGGCATCACTTTTGTACTCATGCAAAAGAAGGTCAGCCCAAAGAGGAGCGTGATTAGTTCCCATCGGTATGCCTATGTTATTTTTTCTAGATGTTACCAAATTGAATGGAAACATCGTCTAAATGAAGCTCAGCATGCAAATAACATCTTGGGAAGAAATAGAGAACCAGCGCTACGACATTCACAAATAGTCCACATACACGTTGCATGGATCTGTTGATCTACTGCAATGAACTGCATGCCTAGATTACCAAACTCTCAGTAATTAGTTGAAGAACGTCATTGTATAGTGTTTTCAAGTCATATATGTGTAGTAAATGAAATGGTCTTTTTTGTTAACACAGTGTACTCTGAGGTGTGAGATATCGCCTGATCGATTTTATCAAGCAGAAAGCTTGGAGTCCTGAATTATCATACACTCCACTATAATATTCAATATTTTTCTTGTCGTGGCTCTATTAAATAGAGGCATGTTGTGAGAACTTTGAAAAAAAGCTACTCTGTTGTGTGTGTGTGTGCGCGTGCGCACGCACGCACACACACTCGTGTGTGCGTGTCTCTGTGTATTCGTGTGTGTGAGCGGACAGAGAGAGAGAGAATGGGAAAATAATCATTTTTCCCAAGCTTGCACCGCTGCCTTCTCTGAACCTGTTCACCACAAATCAGGTGCACTTATTGAAGGGTAGCGCACGCTGTCCTTCCATTTACGATCTCAATTCTTGGCCACAAGAACGAAAACTACAATCAGCAATGAAAAGGGGTAAGCAAAAGTCTTCTTCGGCAGTTCTTGCTGTTCGTCACGAAGCCCTTCTGCGAAACAAGTAAGTGTCTGCACGGAAAGTGATACATCCCAGGAGGCTAGGTTCCTGTACGGCATCCTCTTTTTCCTGTTCAGAGATGAAAAAGGAAGCAGGGAGAGACTCTCCACCGGAATTGACAAAGCCTTACCGTGAGGGCTGCCAATGACAAGATCACAACTTGGACTCGGAGAAGTTAACAACTCCAGTAGACGTGCAGGCCACGTACAAACCCACTGTCGCGTCACAGTTTTAGCGTATAAAGGCCACGAATGCCTGCAGCCACACGTCAGAGTTTGATCCTGATGTCACATCACCGCTGTGTCCCGAAGTCTTGGCTCAACTAATGTACTTGTATAACGCACCCCTGGTCATAGACGTCATGCATTTGATGGATCGATTTGAGAATTGATCAAGACTGAATCGAATCTGGGTGATGGGTTCAGCAATGGATTTCTGATCATGATCGCGCTCTTGATCTATCGAAGATTGCCAACGACATCAGCAAAGGGGCTCGATTCTACGCGTACGGCACCAAGTCGCCTATCGATGTCAGCATGGAGACACGAGTCTCCATTGTAATATGTATACATTATTTCCCAAGGCCAAGCCAATACCGGCGAATATTAATATTTCCCGAGCCTTTATATTTCCCGAGCCTGTGGCTCGGGAAATGTGGCGAGGGAACTGAATGTTCAAGCCGGTATTGGCGAGGACGCGGGAAATAATGCACTTATTCCAGCATGAACGAACGGCGCCTCAGATGGTTAGGGAGTGGCAAGAGAGCAAAGAGGTGCAAGAAAGCGGTTCGTTTCGGCGCTGTTGTCGGCTCTGCTGTCGGTTGATCGGCGCTATTTTGTGGCAAAAGAACAAAAGACGCGCCGGGAAAGAGGCGCGCAAAGATCTGGCTGAAAAGTCCTTGAATCGGACATTTCCATTCATTCCTCTTTCTATCTTGAGTGTTGAAACACCTTCTTGCTTGTTCTTGCTTCATCTTGCTATCCGATGGCAATGGCGGCACCACGTTTCGTTGTAAAAACCGATGACGAGCTTCAGGAGATGCTCGAATGAGCAGTACCAGAGAGTACCAAGAAAGCGACCGACCTCTGGGTGAAAATCTTTCTGGATCTTTGCGGCCAGGAATGCATATCGATCGACCTGAAAGACTGCTCAGCCCAGGATCTCAATGCCGCTCTCTGTAAGTTTTACCCAGTCCTGAGGACGAAGAAGGTCGAGTACTATAAGAGATCGAGTTACCTCGCAGCGCGCTCTGCTATCCATCGCCGAACGCGAGAGCTTGAGAGAGCGTTCAACATCTTCAAGAGGGAGGAGTTAACGCGGTCGAACAGAGTCCTTGATGCAACGTTAAAGGACAAGGAGCTCGAAGGTTTCGAACCGTCTGTGAAGCACAAGGAGGTGATTTGCGCAGGAGACAGAGAGCGGCTCGACCAATGCTTCGAAAAAAAGAGCGGTCAATATACAAAAATATTTACCACTTAAAGAGGTCAATATTTTCTATATTGACCGGTTAAAGAGGTAAATAATACAAATCTATTTTCTGGTCGTGGACTGTGTGTGCTCAAATGAGAATCGGGCATTAGTCACCTACAGATCTGGGATAATAATATAGAGATTATAGAGATTATTATATATCCGCTACGTATCCGGTCATCCTTTAAAAAGGGTGGCCAATGGCGCAGTTTCTAGGTTAGGCGAGTCTACCCAGTAATCCGCGGCCTGGAACACTGTTGTAGCGAGGGACATCGGAAGGTGAACACGTACAAGGCAGGTCGAACAAACCGGCCCATCGGTACCCGCGCCGTCATTTTTTCCGATCCGATCAGGTGCAATCGCGTGCAGCTATCGCGTGCTAGAAAAGTCTAGAGACAGGCCCACGAGCTCAGCACTCTGGGTCGCGAGTGGTCACGCGATCGATTTTTGTCTGGAGTCGCATGTGGCGATCATGCGTCACTCATTCTGGGCTGTGTGCGTAGGCCAAGCTGCGAGCGCAAGCATGCATGCATCGTCCCGTCCTGTGCTCTCAGGGGCTAGCGCTAGCGCGTACGAGCATGCCAGCGCTGAAGGCTTTTAAGTCCCTTCGGGCTCATGACAGCCAGGCATTGGATGCGTTTAACCTTCTCTCGTTGCCCTGGCTTGCTCCATCCCTAGGCTATACTGACGTTGAGATAATGCACGCGCTTCGACACACAACTGCCCGCCGCCGTTGTCTTTCGTCCGGCGGGCATTGTCGAGAGAGAGGGAGAGAGAGAGAGAGCACAGCCGTGTTCCTTTACAAGACCAGATAAGCAGTCCGCCTTTTCCGATACATGTGGTTACACTATACTCCAATTTCCTTGTGGGGGTTGGAGACATATGACGCCAAAAAAAAACCGCGATGGATTTCCGGAATAGAAGGCAGGCAGAAAGCCATACATCCCTGGTACTCTTAATTTGTTTGCTCCGCAATTTTTGTTGCTGCAGAGGTAAGCTTGTAACTTGTACGGCGGTAGGGTGCTTTTTCTAACGGTGTGGAATCTAGACAACCGAACGCAACCTGGGCGAAACGCCGGTCCACGAAGATGACGAGCAGGCATCCATTGCTTGCTGT
>JAOWAR010152862.1:0-11133 GCA_028571005.1 Clathrina lutea
CGCATCCTACGCATGATGTCATAGCAACGTGACGTCACAGTGGCCCGAGAGCCCCCTAGCAACGGACCCGTTGCTAGATGAGCCAGAACCCCTTTACCTACTACTACTTACAGTGAAGAATGTGCGAGGATCGAGTGGAAGGATCCAGGGAGAAATGTTGCTTTCAAATTAAACGGAAAGATACTGACTCCATCTGACAAAAACTTGAACCGGGATTTCTTACATTATGCAACAAAGTTTTTCACTGTCCTCCGAAGGAGGCAGTCAAAACTAGGGGCCTCTGCTATCTCATACAGCTACGGTCCTATAGCCCGGGATAACAGACGTTCAGCGCTTCAGACCATCAAAGAAGGAATCCGTCCACATTTAGGACAGAGTTTGAAAGGGTCGGCGGCAATCCGCTTTGAAACAGGAGCAATCCGCACGCTTGTTGCATCGATGGATGAACAAACTTTCTGCACAGGTGGATTACTCCCAAACTCCAAAACACGCAACCTCATCTTCTTGGTCTGGCTTCCTCTTCACACTGCGAGTCAAGACAAGAAGAATGCGCGTGCGCTTTCACTGCACACGTCAATTTATTCTGCGCATGCGCACAGGGGAACATTCATGTCACGTGTACTTTACGTCATCATTATGCGCATGCGCATAGAAACGCGTCGACCTCATGTCGAAAATCGCGGCTTTCTGCGTCACGTCGAAAATGGTGACTGAGCCCAAGCGCGGGTCACTTCGAAAATGGCGACTGAGCCCAAGCGCCGCGCATTGAGGGCTCCCACCGCGATCCATTCAATGGTAAATGGCTTCGCTGGATCCTTGGCTCACCCCCCTTAGCGCAAAACTTGAAGGGTCAACAACATGGCACTTTGTGACATACGGAGTCAAATGGGGAAAATGAGAGAATATTTCACTGCGGTGATAAGTTAATATTAAGTTGCTGAAGTTTTGTGTGTAAAAATGGTCCTGATACAATCTTATATTGCTCTTCGCAGTCACTGAGGCGAGTGCCATGCCTGAGCTCGAGGATTAGGAGCTGTCAGCCGAATGGCAGATACTCTATCCGTTTCTTTACCAGGTAATTCGTCAGACTGAATCACACAAACTTCGGCGAACATACGCGTAAGAGAGTGGGGGAAGTGGTGGGGGGGGAAGGGGGTAAATTATGGCATGGCGATCCCCCTCCCCCTCTCTCTTTTACGCCCGCAGTTGGTGTGAGTTGATCCGGCTAATTTAATGCCCAGGACTAGGGCGCAAGCTCGTCTTATTCGATATAGCACAAACGTTTCCAATATCTGTTTCTATAGTGTGCCTCGTTCTCGGAAAAGGAGGCATAATACTACATTAGTAAACTTGCCTGATGGCAATAGGCGAAAACCAGCCGTTTAAGCTGAGCCGAGAACAGGTGGTACGTCACAGCCGGCAACCTCTCTGCGTCCAGTAAGTTGTGGGCCGCCATTCGCTTCAGCAGAACTTCTTTCTGTAGGCGTGGCAGCTCGGCGCTGAGCCGCCGGTTGATACGGTGGAAGTTCCGAGAGATTACCCGAAGGCATAGGTCTTCCAGCCGGTAGACCATAGCCAAACCAGGGGCAGTGCGTTTAGTTCTATCGATTAGTCGGTGATGAAGACCACTGGTGAAATCGAAATACCGACAGGCAGCTACCAGAACTGAGGCCTGACATTAAGCCAGAAAGAGGGAATGTTACCTTTACTGTGACGGTACAGTCCGACCTTGATGAGGTCTTCTCGCTCGGATGGCTCGGTACATGCACCCATAGACAGCATTTGGCCCTTGACTGCAGCTGTGCTACATGTAGTGCGATGAAACGATACTTCTGCCATTTTGACATGACTGTAGATCCATGCAGGCCTAAATTAATATTGAACGCATTCCCACACGATCAGCTGATCTAGCGCATATCAAGCAAGCGATCGGCGCGCGGGCGTAGCACGTGTACAGCGGCAACTTGCCGGTAAGCATAACCATGATGCGTATGCACATATGATCAAGGCGGCCGGCCAATCAGGCAAGGCTGAAACTGCTGCTGTTCAGGCCGCAGAACAGAGAACTTGTAGATGAAGCCTGAGCAATCTCTCCAACATCCGCTTTGCCTGGCTTCGCAAGCTAACTCAACAAGGCCCTATTTATTTGCATTTCGTTGAACTCAAAACCGGAAGAATCGTCGACAGTGTCAATCAGCTTTCTGCGCCCAAGAGCTTGCTCATTTGAATGCACCGGCATCTTTCAGGCCGCTCTCATGGTGGATGCATCGCGTACTGCAAAAGTACGGACGAGGTTCAGCGACGCTGCGTCCTTGCAAGACAAGGCTCATGGCTGCAGTTGGGCGACAGTTTGGCTAAACAAGGTATCGTATTCTGCCCGCTGCTCTAGCAGCATTGGCAATGACGTCGACGAGTCGTTCTTGTGATCGAGGATCTACTTACCTTCATAGTTCTTTTTGAAGGTCCAACACCATAACAATAACCGCAAATGGACCATTTTCGCAACTAGTTTATGTCCTGGCACAGTGCTGAGGTATTTCTGCTGATGTGAAGCGCGGGAATGGCGGATCATAGTTTCCTTCAACTAACTGTCAGATAGTTTTCAGCCCCCGCCCTACACTTACAGAATAAAACGCTTGTTTTCACTGTTTTTTGCAAAATCAGCATGAACCTCACTTTTTCTGGTTTCCTTGACCTCATCCTTCAGGCAATTCCAGTCCACATGACACACCAATCTGCTTTGACAACATTTATTTTCCTTTTTATTTCGAGATTTGGTCATGAACACAAAATCAAGCGGAACCCCTCTGGAAAAGCCAATTTAAAATGACACCGACGGTTGCCAGGCCGATGCTGAACATGACTCCTTCACCGATTGTTTTGAGAGCTACAATGAGCTTTGAAGAGGAGGCTGGCTTTCGCGGGGTTCTTGGCACAAAATGCTCACAGAAGCCATCCTGCAGTGGAAGAAAGAAATCGATTTAAAACGAAGATTAAGCCAACAAAGAAAGGCGAATCAAGTTTGCTACATCAAACCTCTGGGCCAATTTACATAGGCATTGCTTGCTACACATCCTGACCTCAAACAATACTATTTTGAGCTTTTCATCCAACTACTATGGTGAATTACAGAGTATAGTTGCATGTTTATAATAAGCTCCAGATTCACATGCACCTAAAATTAATTGACAGTTTCCTTCGTTTTCCTTTAAAGTTGAGCACTCCAGCCAACAGAGAGACTGATATGACGGAAATTATTCAAAATGCTTGTTAGTATCATCCGGTGTTGGAATCGCCTTATATGCACTCTCTGATTCAGGGAAATGGCCTTAGTCACTACTCTCCAGCTCTTAAAGCAGCTGGAGGCTATCGCGGCATGAAGTGTAAACTGTTCTATGTTTTGCATTTTAGATGTGAGACAATGTGTTGGTGTTTGTCATCTGGAAATGTATTTAGCTGATTGCAGATTGATTGCTTGCTTCCTTCTTTTTGTCTATGTAGACAGGCCTGTGCACTAAAAAGGAAGGAGATTTTCTTGAGGGCCACTGGCGTGGCATTGTTTCAGTACATTATCAAAAAGTGCTTTACAGTATTTTTCTCCTTTCTATTAAACTAACAATCAACATAAATATTTTGTTAAGATTATCCATCCTGTGTTTGGTGATAAGAAAAAATCAACCTTGACCTCTCTGCCTGCCAATGGCCAAAAAATGCCAAACGTAAAGAAAAACTAGGCCTCATCGTACATGCAACTATTTGTGTTATGCTTCCTATCCTTCTACTCTGATATATATTTTTTAAAGGCTCCAGTAGAGCGAACCCGACCAGCCCTGTGAATATTGCGGATGAGAGATATCATTGGACAGGATCGCTTCCGATAAAATAAAAAAATAATAATATATAATAAATCTTTCAGGATCCTTTTTTCGTGAATTGTTCACGTACCAGGCCACCATGGTTGCAAATCCAGTCGCACAGGTCTTGAATCACAAACCTCGCCAGCCACGTGATCAGGCTGGGAACCAGCTCGGCCAAGTCAGCGTCCACTGCGCACAGGGCCGCTACATTGCCTGCAAAGCAGAACAGGGCGACGAAGCGGCCCCAGTTGATGCCGTCGAGGAAGAGCTCACTCACGACGGCTTCGAACGTCTCGTACGCCGTCTGGCTGTCGATGTTCATCTGCGCGATTAGCGTCTCAAGCGACGATGCGTATCTCGTTTCCATGCGTTTGGCTACGGCCCGCATCACCTCCGCGTAGCGAGTCGTAGGCCGCGCCGGAGCGTCGTACGAACCAATAGACGCCACTTTGAACATGAGGTAGTCGCGCGCCAGAGCCAGAATGTCATCCTCGAGGCGTGTCAGCATCTCCTCCGTCCAGACCATCTCGCCGAGCTCCAGCGAGGTTGAACCATGGCTGAGAGCTGTAGATGCCCCGTCCGATGCTCCGTAGCTTGACGGCGCCGGACATAGTCGCGATGGCGGAGCGACGGACCCCTGCCGAGACGACACGACCCGTCGTGCGCGAACTGGCTCTGTAACCAAACTGCACTGTCCAAGCTTCATGACCCACTCAGCACAGCGGGCTCGACGAGGCGTACACCGTATCAGCACGTGAGTGCACCATGGAGCTGCCTCTTCTCTGCGTGAAGCGCTCTCACACACGTACAGCCCGATTCGTGAAACCGTCGAAGACGACGGCTCTCTGCTCTGTTCTTGGGACTTGACACGTATAGTAGCGGACGAGCCCTGCTGCTCTCCAGGAGAAGGATGCTCTCTCGCTCGTCCCGTTCTTGTTGCACCGGCGCATGCTCAGAGCTAGCTGCGAATCATCAACGGTCGACGTCGCGTCCGCGTGCACGACGCAAGCTCCGGCAAAACAGCTCGGCGTACACTACGTACATGCACCAGTGCTGCGATGCTAACACACACTGCGCCTGGGCCAGGCCAAAGCCCGCAGGGAGGTGTGAATTTTTTGTGACGTGATTGTGGCCGCGCCTGCCCTGCCCTGCCTCTGCCCTTCCCCTGACCGATGCTGAAAAGCTGGATCGATCGACCTCAATCACATTATTTCATTCTAAGCTGAAGAAGCCCAGGGGGCGAAACGTTGTACTTCTTTTCTCTGTTTTCTTTTCTCATGTTTCTCTGTTTCTTGTCTCTGATTCCTCCATTAAAGTCAGTCCTTTGTCTCACCTTTTTGATTATTTCACTCAGTATTCTACAACAGTACAAAGACGCGCGCTAACGCGCTCCAGAACCGAATGTCACGTGAAGCTGTTAACACGTTAAGAACATGTAGCCGGTTTGGCGTAGTTCTCCGCGAAGGCGACATGACTGATGCGTAAGGAATCTGCCAGCCGCTGCCTTTCGCCAATAAAGAAAAATGACTAGTCCGCTTACAAGTCTATATATTATGCAGGAACCACCGGGAGAATTCAAGGACCGCACATTCTCACGTGCATAGACGGAAATGGTGATAGTATGGTTAGAGTGAGG
Source organism: Clathrina lutea (assembly GCA_028571005.1). Taxonomy (NCBI): domain Eukaryota; kingdom Metazoa; phylum Porifera; class Calcarea; order Clathrinida; family Clathrinidae; genus Clathrina; species Clathrina lutea. The sequence continues at coordinate 5,494 of JAOWAR010152862.1, forward strand.
CTGGGACTGATCGTGTGAATGTACTTATTGGGAATGCTTGGTGTCAGTTGATTGCAGACTTGACTAGCTCTGCCCTCGCCCTGCTGCACGGCGTGCCGGCATCAACGACTGACCTGTCAGGATAGAGGTCGAGCGGTCCACATGAATACGACCGCTTCCTAAAAAAGAAGTCGACTTGCTTTTTCACGAATCGCGCCAGAAAAAGTCTGTTCTGCGAACCGCGGCCTTTTTATGGAGCGACAAAAAAAAAAACGATTGCGTTAGAAATAAGCGTAATCGAACATTGGGTTATCCGCTCTAGCCAGGGAATAAGTCCCCGAGCTCAACAAGCCTGAGCAAGTCCATTACTGCCACACAGGCTTCAATCGACAGTTTAGCAGTGAACTTTTCTTTGCTGCGTCGACTATATTCTATTATAGGGCAGCATTCCCGGCGGAAGAGACAATGGATCTAATTTATGAATGCGCTATCGACGTACCGCAGCCGTGGGATACGCATCCGCAGGCGAGCATTTTAGTTGACGTGCAAGGGCTTGTGACAAAATACTGTTGACAAGTCGCTTCTCACATGCCAGAAAAAGTATCATGTCAACCTTTCGAAATTAACTAAGCATGAGGACTTTTGGTCCGTTTTGGACAAGAGAAGCTTGACGTTCGACAAGGGAGCGCAGTATGCCTCCTGCACTTTGGAGCTCCAAAATGCCTGCACTGGATAGAAATAATAACGGAGAGATTTCTCTGACCAGAACAGGCTAGGCTAGCGCCAGAACACAAGCTCCCTCTGGCTCTTGGCCTTTTTTCCTTCTGATTGATTTCTTTACGCTCGATTCAGGTGCCAGCGGCACCAACAATGTGCACAGATGTTGGAAGAAGCTTGGATAGGACGTTGGGATCAGTGAAAGACATGCAGCTTGCCTTCTCTCTCTCTCTCTCTCTCTCTCTCTCTCGTCACCATCGCCTCTCACCATCATTTTAAAACCACTACCTCTCTCCCTCACTCTCATTGCAGCGCAAGCATGCACAAAAATATAAGCAACGCTCCCCTAGTCATTGCTTTCCCTGATACACCGGAGATGATATAGTTCTGTGATCTGGCATGTAGAAATCAAAGCTCGTGACTTTTATTCTAGTCGCAACTTTCTTTTTTTGTTTTGGCTGGTTAATGCCGTGTCCATCAGACACAGAGATATTCTATAAGACAAATAGGATGTTAGCTGTGAGATTTTTCGTGTCTCTACTTGACATGGCCATCAAGTAAGAGCTTCACCGAAAGCATTAACCCAGTTGCTTGCTGGCGGTTTTTGATGATGTACATGGACATGTGAGACAACCGTTCCGCCAATGCGAACTGTTTGTGTGATTTGCATGAAGAGACAAGCTTGAACAAGCTTTCCACCACTTGTGAGTCACTGCAGAAGGGCTCCAAAAAATAGGAGAAAAGCTCTCCTTGAATTTCACCCATCAACAACCGCACCCCGGATACCTCGGACGAAAAACTTTCTTGGTTGTCCTTCTTCCCTGGCTTCGATAGTGTCATCGAACACCACGTGACAAGCAGTAGCATGATGCAGGCCATCTCAAGGATTGCTTCAAGACTGCCGTGAAAATACAGAAGGATGGTCAGTGAGGACAGTGCTCGGAGAACCTCTAGGCATTGACCGATGCCGTCCTTAATCGAGCTGCTCATTTTAGCAAGAAGAGTCGTTGCAAGTGACCTTGATCCACTCTTGTAAGCTGCCCACATTGCGAGAGCAACTTCTGAGAATGGTGTATGTGATATATCGCTCAGGCTATTCTGTAGATCTTTCAACGCCTCTGTAGCACATTTTTCAAGGGCCTGTGCAGCTCCAAGTGACCATGGCGATGATGTCGTGCTAAGAAAGCTTTGAAGAAGGTTCCCTCGTCTTTGTGCACTTTGCTGGCATTGCTCAACAGGCCTGTCCATTTTTGAGGTGGACTCTTCACGGACATGGCTTAAACAATGTTCCCTTTCCATCCTCACCGAAGACTGAAGAGAGTGTTTTGAACTGGCTCGGCCAATCAAATTCGAGGTTTTGTCCAAGCTTGACCAGGCCAAGACATGGTCTCCAAGGCAGCTGTGTATATTGACAAGCTGAGCATGCACGACCGCTGATTCCCGTAAAAGGAACGTGCTCATAATTGTCCTCCAAAATACATTAACGACAAGTGCGTCCACTCTTCCAACTCTGAAAATGTACGTGAGAATTCTACCCCAAAAAATAGACCAGACTTCTTCAGTCCGTGCAAGACCAGGCATCCACTCACGGGCCAAAAAGTAGCCCATCATTAGAGCTCGCATTGTGCTCTTGAGTACCTTATGAAGATTGCCTTGAGTCAGTAGGAATATAGATCCAACGCCAAAGGCCCTAATTGTTGTTTGAAGCTTATAAGTGAGGCCACCAAGACGAGGGATGAGAGATCGGACAAAGAGCGATGGAAGACAGAAGTGGTAGGTCATGTAACAGCCTGCTGTTTCGCAACAGCTTTCATTACATAGTCGAAGAACATCCTGCATGGACCTAGCAACAGTTGCTGACAATAGTGTGGTTACTTCATTGAAGTATGTGGTACTGAAATACCCACTTTGGCCAAGAACATCAAGGCAGGCGTCATGAAAGGCCACTTCAACACAGGCTGCCCAGGCCTTTTTTCCCCAGCTCTTCATGATACATTGTTGCACTAGCTTATGCATGGACAGCCCATTGAACTGTTTGTCATTGCTGGGTGACTTCGACACAAGTCCCGACTTCAGAAGCTCTCCAAAGGGATCGTTCACAATAATCTCCCAACCAAGGGAAGCAAGGACTTTCTTCAAGAGCCATGTGGACACCACTCGATAAGGAATATATGCCATCAGATAAAGCGCTTGCGCAGTTACCTTCGTCAGCGGAAGGTACGTCAAGGCTAGCTCCACAATTCCAGAAACTCCTCGAACGTGTCGGTCTCCCAGAAGTGCACCAGTCGATTCAATTGAAGAGATGTCAAGATTGTAGTTGTTCGAAAATGACGTTGAGTGAAGAAAGAGTTCAGTTGACATAATACCATGACCAAGAAGATTGCCAATTATTACAATGGCCAAGGGAAGGTTCTCAAAATCCGTCCAAAGTCGACCTTTAACCAGCTCTTTGTAGCGATCGATGCCAGCCCACTTATCCTTGCTGCACAAATGGCCACTGAGCATAACTGATTTCAGCAAATTGTATGCTGCCACGGATGGAAGTCCAACCAGTGAGACGTGCCTGCAAATATTTTCAAGAGCACAGGGCCAGTCCTGCCATGCAAGCTTGCAATAGGACGTGAACAGCATTGCATGCTGGGGTAGATGAATGATGTTCTTGACCAGTCCTGGGTCGAACAGGTCATCAAACACGATCAAGCTCTCGGGAAGACTTTCAAAATAGGCCAATATTCTCTCCTCCACTACTCCTTTGCTGTTAGTTGCTTTTATTGTCGCTGGTGCCCCATAGAGAATCAGATCAGAGCAAAGCGTCTCTAAACATGAAGATTGAAGGAGATACTGCCGCTTGTAAGTTCGTTGAAGGTGGGCGGCTGCAGCAGTTGCCAGGGCTGTCTTTCCAACACCTGGTGGGCCGGTCAGAAGGACTTTTGGCCTTGGGTGGTCCTTGTTGGGAAACAGGGAAGAGACGAGCTGATCGAGCTCAGCATCTCTTCCATGGATATTGAATGTTGGGAACAGAATTCGCAGGCTTGTGAGGAGACATTCCTGGTCTTTGTACATGCTCTGATGTTCTAAGGACGCGGTGGTCGGGGACTGTCCACGCGACTCAACAACTTTGAAATGTACTGACATCATAATGGCTTCCCTGCCTTGTGCGCAACTAAGATTTGACGAGGATCTACAACCTTCATACAGCAAGCGAAGTTTGGTTAAACACTTTCCCAACGCCTCGGCAGCCCACCGCGAACCACTCGTCACGCCCGCCAATCCCGGAACACCGGTCATATTCTGTGACAGACAAAGGCATTCGTGGATGCAGCGCACAGCGTCGATCGACTTTATCAGAACGCAATGAGCAAGCCTGTTGCGCGTTTGAAGGATTACGCTACAGGAGTTCTTCAGTCTGAATTTTACAGTCGGAGAGGCAGGAAACACTTCGAAACGAAGACGGCAGAGCGCCTTGACTGCTTCAAGCAGCTCTTTCACATCAGTCCCACTTCCTTTCTGCGCCTGTCGTTTCGACGGACCTCTATGCTTGGTATAACTTTCAGATGAGTTCAGGAGCTGTGCGAGGTGATATGATAAAAAGCTGAAGGCACGCATGAGGAGGGCAGTTTGAGCGTCGTCGTTGTCCAACACGAAGTCTGGCACGGCGAGGTCAAGTGTACCATTATGAGCATTCTGATGTGTTGGCGTTTGCGTTTTCTGATGTTTCGCGCTCCAATTCGCCATTTCAGTTTTAATCCAGGTGAGTGATTCAAGGGCTCGATTCACCTCCGAAACTGCGTCTTCGCAGAGGCTACTAAAGGGCATGCCTTCCTGATCCGCATCAAACCGTTCAAGCAGCCTACGCAGACAACGCAGGCACGCATCCACCTCGTTGAAGGAAAGCGGTAGAAAATGGAAGGTCCAGTTGCGACATTGTTGCACGGCGTTTGCCTCTTTGTTCAGCTGCTCCAAGTGCTCCATGCGTGATACACCGTATAAGTTTCTGCTGAGCGGTAGAAACACGCTGCGGAGGTATGCTCGCATGACGTCGAGAATTGCGAAGATATCACGCCATTCTCCGCCCATCTTTGCGTGTTTCTTCACTGACGGCGGCAGCGAGGACCTACAGCGGTTGAACCATTCTTCTTTGCGACCGTGCTGCGTGCTTGGGAACTTGCCTTTTAGGCCATTCTGCACGGCAAGCCCAAGAGGACGGCTTGCAAATTTTAGGCAGCGAATCAGCGAAACTTTGCACAACTCCTCAGCGCTGACCAGCAGACTTCGGTCAGAGACAACTGCGGGGACACGTTCTGAAGTCTTCATCACCTCATGCGAATATAGATATATAGGCCTGCGAGATGCTCCCAAAGGACCAAAAAGGTGTAAAATATTCAACGTGCTCGACACTATTGACTTTGTATCAATTATTATATTCAAATTTATATCTTTTGCAAGCGAAGTTTAAGGCATTTTTCTGTTGGATTACCATTCCATGACTAACTACCTGGAACAATCGTCGGCGATGTGGTTTTCTAAAGGGCGGAACTAAAAAAACATCAATGCAGATTTCGTCAAGAATTGTTGAAAGGCTGGCCTGGTTCCTCCACGCCAACGATGAAAATAGATAATGTCTCCTTCTAAAGGCAAGATTAGCACTGACTCAATTTTCTGCTGTTTGCTTCCGGTGCGCGAACCGCGGGCACAGTTTCCACCCTCGCCTTGAGGAAAACGCACCTCCTACCTGCTGAGCGTTGGTGCGTGACCATCGTGCATGACTTAATAATTCTCGCGATTTTCGAAATAAGCCTACACATGACATCAACACTAGTCTAGGGGAACAGCTTAGTCAAGAGGCAAGATTCTTGCTTTGTTCCAGGAAGAAGAAGAAGAAGAAGAAGAAGAAGAAGAAGAAGAAGAAGAAGAAAAAGAAGAAGAAGAAGAAGAAGAAGAAGA
>JAOWAR010152873.1:0-18177 GCA_028571005.1 Clathrina lutea
ATCTTTAATCCTTCTAGTTCTCCGTCCTTTCTTCTCTCTGTTTTCCATGAGCTCCAACACACACTATACTACAAGCAGAATGGTTTCTCCTTTTTATACTCAACAGCCCCTGACCTTCCTTTTCAATTCTTTGTACATGACAAAGACTTGCTTGATACAGACAACAGCAAATTTTAAAGCGTTCAATGGTCAATGCTTTCCTTTAGAAATCTCAACATTCACTGTAACACATAGTTGAACTGTTCCAGCCTTCTGTGTGCAGCGAATCATGTACTTTGCATATTACAGTGTGAATAGGGTTCATTTGATTACGTTTCTGACCCCAACGTAACTAACTGCAAGATGGCGTTATAATCAGCAGGGGAAAGGTGGGAGGTACAAAAGCTTTTGAAAGCGTGAGTTCCTGTTCACACAGGAGCAGTTCGCGCGAGATATAAGAGCTCGTTATCACTTTGTGACAAAACACTTCAAAAACAGTTGTTTCATGTAACCACCCAGCAGCAAGGAGATTTGTGCTTGGACGTACGCTCTCTTCTGTCATCCAGCTTCACTGACTCACTTAACGTCTCCTGGAGCGGGTCAGGGACTGGCGCCTTGCGTGCTGATGAACTGAAGTCTATTCTTGCAGAAATAGCCTTCAACAGGCAGCGCACCGCCCCCTCCACATTCGTGCCGTCTTTGGCCGACGTCTCAAACCAGCGCACGAAGCCCTGCTCCTCCTGGAACGCGTCCAATGAGTCGAAGCGTGAATGGCCATTGCGCAGGCGCAAGTCCTGCTCGTCGTCGCGGTAGAGGTCGCACTTGTTGGCGAGCAAGACACAGGGCAGTGGTTGGTTGTTGTTCAACCTAATGTCATCGTCGAGCTGCTTCTTGAGGCTAGAGATGCATTGAAATGACTCAGGCGCTGTCATGTCGAAAGCGAAGAAGGCTCCCACTGCTCCTGCGTAAAAATTGCGCGCTAGCCTTCGCAGTCTCTCTTGTCCGGCGATATCCCACAATTGGAGACGTACCATGGTGTTGGCGTCCCACTGCAATCTCTTTTCTCGGAAGTCGACGCCACCGAGTGTTGGACGCGAGTCCTCTTTGAATCGTCCGTCCACGTACCGATTGATGAAACTCGTCTTGCCCGTGCCCGCGTCGCCGAGGACAAGTACCTTCAAGTCATACTGCGCTATAGACACCCCGTTCAGACGAGAGTCGCGAGTGTCGGGACCTGCCATGAGGATCTCGAAACGACTGGGGACTCAATGAAACAGCACGGCTTTGCTTTGCTTGTTAGCTGCTCGTGAACGTTGCAACTGTGCCTCCAGAAGGATTTCCTGTCTTTACGTAGGTTATTATAACCGCCCAAACCTGTTTAGAGGGGCGACTGCGGCAATCGCAGATAACATCTTCAAGCGGTGTTTTTGCGAGTCCCGCTTCAAAATACAATGGCTGGCTCTACTATGGATAAGCGTGCTAGCACGTGAAGCCGCAGGATCGAGAGTTTCCGCATGTCGGGAGCAAAGGGCGCCGAGATTGCTTGGCCGGGGAAATTTCAATTTACTGCCTGTCTAGTCGTCGTGACATTGAATGTGGACGAGTGGCAACGGGGACACCCCTTGATTGATAGGCGTGTGTGCTCAACAGCAGACATATGAATATTGATGAATGCCCATCCCATCTGTCGTATCGCGTAGTCGGCTCAATGGCCTTCGCGGTACCATACAGCTGGCTTGGCGTCTGCACAACACGTCAGTGCGGTTCTGCTCGATTGATCCCTCGGCGGTTTGAGATGCGAGGCAGTCTACTCCGGCGGTATATACACAACCGGGAGGCTGTCATGCGACAGCTTGAACAGCTCAGCTAACGGCAGTACACGATGAGGCTTTAAACGTAGCGAGGCTTCGACATGGGGTGCACCCATAGCGATCAGAGCCATTATTATGCATGGCTTATACAGGTAGTTTCAAAGGCATGCCCCTCTTTCCCTTTCGCGCACCGCGGCGGTTGAGCGTCGGGACTTCGATCGAGCCTGAAATACAGCCTTAGCACGAGGCCCAGATGGATTTTCTCGCATGTAAAGTTTGAATTGATATCTCACCTGCTCGTTAGTGCAGCATGATGGTGCATGCTTCACTGGGAAACAAAAGGGAGATGTAGAGAGCGGCAACTGGAATTCTCCAAAACAAAGGAGAACTTGCATAGGCACGAGGGTGACAGTCAGCATTGCTGAAGACACGTGTTTCTTTGGTGAAGAATGATAAGAAAAAACAAGCTCAATAATAGTTGGTCATGCTCTCTGGCCCACCATCCGTGAAATACTACACTCCACAAATCACACTGCACCCAGACAAGGTCATTTCTGGAAAAGCAGAACCATTGAGACAGGTAATGAGATTTAGTTACAGGGTCGTTGGATTTAGCTTCCTCTCGTGTTTAGAATGCAACTAGCCCGTTTCTCCGAAAAGCAGTGCTGATAGAAATTTAGAACATCAGAAGCTTCAACTTAAACCTGTCAAGAATGTTTAGTCGAAGGAAGAAGGTGATGCGATCATCGGGAGAAGGAACCAAAATGGAAAGCTTGGGGTTTCAAGGGTCAATCTCTCTTTCTCATTGTACTTTCCTTCACAGCGTTCACGCCAGTTCTGATTCTGTCAGCGGGGTGCCCGTGACGCAGGGAAGCTTTTGATGCTGCTTGCAAGTGAGGTGTGATCGCCATCTTTGGTGATTCTCTTGTGGTGCCTTGCGCAAGCTTCCGGCATGGCAGCTGTTCTGTTGAGGACACACCAGATGAACGGACCGGCTTCATTTCCTTGTTTTTTACCACAATGCCAGAGGATTTCACACGTGGACCTTGAGCAGGTGACACGAGAGGGCTCTCAGCAGGCTTGGACTGACCCTGAGCAGCTCTCCCTTTGTACGCAGAGGATTTCACACGTGGATCTGGAGCAGGTGCCACGAGACGGCTCTCAGCAGGCTTGGACTGACCCTGAGCAGCTCTTCCTTTGTAGACTGATGCTGTGGCCTCTCCTGTTTTTCCGCTGACTAAGTCCATCAGCTCCTTCTCCCATCCAACCTGTTTGGCTAGAGTCTGAACACTCTCCTGAACATCACCAAGGATCGCGATGTCACGGTAGTTGTATTCCTCCTCACAGAGGAAGCCTCCAATTATCTCCATGTTAAGCTAAACGAAAAAGAGAAAACAGAACTCTTGCACTCAAACTGAGGTACATTCTCTCAGAAAAGACAAGAACAAAGAGTCACCTCACTTAACAGATCAAAAGGATTGGTGAGAGGTTGATGAACTTTCATTTACTTCAGACCAGAGCTGAAAGTCACAGGGCTAAACTTTCTTGAAGCTATCTTTCACAGGCACATCGTGCAGGCAGAACATAGCTATAGTGGGACTTCTGATTTCTAACTTAGTAAGTAAGTGAACACCAGTGGTTTAATCAATGGCGCCTATTTTTTGTGAAGGAGCATGTGTACATGCAGGGCAAGGGTTTCTTCCTCTGGACAGTATTGGTTTGTTGCTGTGATGTTGATCCCATAATTGAAGGCACATTGGAAACCTTCCTGCAGAACAGCACGTTGGTGAGGTGCTCCTGGCCCTCAGTAGAACAAAAAGAGATTAATTCTGGTGCAGCACGTAGAGCAGTTTGCAATTATAATGGATGCGCGAAAATGGCCTGGGCAGCAGTTTACAATACTTGCAACAGCTTCACTAGCACAGCTGCAGTGTGAGGCATGCACATCACCAAAGACAAATCCACAATGTGTGGCGATACAACAGTCTCATGAGTGTAGTTGAAGTTTAGATCATTCATTAGTTGGAACACCCTATATAGCTACTGTTGACCCAGGCCATTTTGAAGGAAACCTTAGCTGCCGTTATAGTAAACCCATTTTTCAAAGATAGAGATTGTGAAACTGGTTTCAAGAAGGTATAGATAGAAAAGGAATCAATTCTCAACGTCGTCTGTGCGTGTATGTTTCGTTAGGGCAATGACATTTTCTGGTGGACAATGCGAAGGAATCACGTAAATCATGAGTAAAGGGGAGTGGACTGACCTGGCCAGTAGTCCACACGGTTAGCCAGCTAGGATTCCTTGCTGTTCAAATTTTATTTCTTCACGCGTTTTGCTTTGATTTTTTGATTAGATAACACAGTGTTCATTTTACCTCTTGATTTCTGCTTGGCTTCAGTGACAACATCAAAGATAAACACAAAAAAAATGTTTAGTTCTTTACTGTTACCTAGCACAAGTTTCTGTGTCTTAGCACAACTTCTTTTTCTGCTCTCACCAATAGCCGTGGGGTTGTGTCAGGGACTTGATGCAGCAGCATTGAAAATGGGGCTACTCGCAGACTCGTTCCCATGACGATGAGAAGATCGCACGCTGACATGTCACTGGTGGACATGTGGTGGAAGGCTTTAGGAAGGGACTCGCCATAGAAGACTATCCCTGGCTTGATTGTGCCATTGCAGCCTGGCTTCTGGCAGCAGGGAACATCTCCAGCCAGGATAGTAGAACGAAACTGCCAACGTTTTGAACCGGAAAGGAAAGGTTCGTCAGACGTGTTTTCAAAGAAATGGGTTTTTTTGCACACTAGTATAGACTGTTCTACCAGCGATGAAGAAGAAAAACAAAACAGTTCAAAACTTAAATGACAAACCAAGCTTCAAATCCTAGGACTAATTGCAGAGGTATTGCTACTAGCACTCTCACATAGCTCCAGAAAATGGTTGACGGGATCTGTAGTGGTTACTAACAAATGACATAACGGTTTGTAGTATTCAAAAGATACCGCTCTTCTGACAGAAAATAATTCACTTAGTCATGTATTCAACTCGCTTTTCACGGTTGATTGTTTTCCATTTAATTTGCAAGCCGCGCGCAATAGCACTGAGACACTACAACATAATATATGTGTAAGAAGTTCAAAGTTATGTAACGGCACGCAGAAAAACAAAAATCGAAGAAAATTTCCTGATGGTCAAAATCCGTGCTGAGACAAGGACTCTAACCTGCGGCACTAAGTTGCCTAGCAGACGGAAATCGCCAGAATATTCGCTACGCCATCACGTTATTCTCAAAAAAGGATGGGCAACGGTACAGTTTCTAAGTCATTACATGAACACAGAGATTGAAAAAAATGTCTGGTCTGACCTTTTCCATATCTGCTTCTTTGTCACAGACAAGACAAGCTGCAGTGCAGATTGAGCCATGTGCTTCCAGCACATAATCTGGTGGTAAGCCTGCTTGCTGCTCCAGGCCATCAACATTCTGCCAAAGGAATACAAGAAACTGACCAGAACTACTAATTGTCCCTTAGAGTTGCCCTCAAAAGCTATACCGTAGCCTGAAAAAGGTGCAGCCATTGCTGCTACAAGTTCTGCCATGTCAAAATTCGTTCCCTAACTTGGGTAGCAATCACGTTTTGATGTCTCCCCTCGCAAATACCGTGTGTTATGGTGGCCTTCACATAGAGCCAAAGCTTGTTCTACGGTATAAATACACACCATTAAAGGGAAAGAATGTTGTGTTGTGTGGTGACTGTCAGGATATGGTGAATAGGGAACCTTCAATGTTATAGATTTCTGCGCCCCTCTGTTTCTGCGCCCCTTTGTTTCTGCAGAAGGTTTCCGACTGAGGCAAATAGCTGATTTGCGAGAGAGCTAAATCACACGTTTTTGAAGGACAGAAAACACCATGTTTAACGCAAGTCTAAGTGTGCTTGGAGCATCTACCACAGGCCAGTGGGAAAAATTAACGTGAAAGAGTTGTTGCTACAAAATCTTTAAAGAATAAATCAAGACATCTTTAATCAATCTGCACATCAGTTGAGCTAAAATGACTAGAGTCAATACATACTTGTGTGTAGCAACGTAAAAGGATCTTCTTCTTTGCGAGAAGATTGATGAAATGGTGTGCTTTGGTAGGGTTTAAGTTTCCAAGGAAACGGTCTTTAGTGAATGTAAAGTATGGCCGTGGGTCCTCCTTGAAGTAGTCGATGTTGAATAAACTTTCAGGAGATGGCAAACTGGGGTACTGCTTCTTGACGAGTTCATAAATGCCTGATCCTGGGGATCGGTAGTCAGGAATACCTGCTGCAACACTGATGCCTGGAGTGTAGTCGCAAAAAGAAGGCAACGTCTTGGTACTCACAAACACAATCCTATCTTACGTTATTTTGCCTTTCCTGCAGAGCAAAATATATAAACATGATTATCATAGTACGGGAAGATCTTTGCATCTTCATTTCATGATAATTTCTGACAAAATGTTTGAGGGCTTTGGTCATTTTTTTCTTCAATGGTCTGAAATAAGATATTTTGTCTGAAAGAAAATGTCAGGGCCTTTTTATGCTGTCGGAAGATCGGCGGCCCTCAAGACTGTTCGTGAAACTCGGAGTATCATTAAGAACAGTCTCCATTTTCGGCCTGTCCTTGACAGGGCCTATTTTATTCTTTTAGCCCTTAAGCTCTTGTACTCAGTACACCAGCCGTCTTTCATTCTTGTAACGGTCGTCTTCTTCGTAAAGTGTTCTTTATTCATATCAGCACATCCAGCATGAATAGAAAGCAGGATGGTGACCACACTGCATTTTAGGAAGAATAAAGACGAAATTCAATTTAACAATTCTCACCTGCCCCTGCTAATATGACCACACGCTTGTACTGTCCACCCGCAATTCTCTGGCAAAGAAGTTCAGCAGACGGTTTAACCCCACCAAACACTGCTCGCTTGGTTTCTTCGCTGATTGCAGGCCTTTGGTTTTGACTAAGGCCAAACCCAGCAGCCATGGCTGTCAAACTGTCCTTCAAGACCTTGTCGAAACGGGCTTTGTAATCCTACGAGACAACAGTAAGGAAGGTCTCAAAGAGCATCACACTGGGAAAGATAAACTGAAGATTAACTTACTCATGCTAAGAGTCAATGTTTCGGTCTGACTCCGTAGGCCTTCATCAGGATAGAAGTGGAAAAAAGACGAAAAAATAAAATTCAACATGATATGGATCAGTTTACAACTAAGGGGTTTTGGTGGAGTGTGAATCCATGTAATCAATGTGTGAGCATGCTAGAGGCAAGATCTAGAGAGAGGCGAGAGGCGCAGAAAAGAAGAAGAAGAAGAAGAAGAAGAAGACGAAGAAGAAGAAGAAGAAGAAGAAAAGGAGAAGCCAGCCTGTGTACATGATGTAAGAGTGATTTTGGTCCTTTCCCTGCAGCCAGATCATGCCATAATGACATTATCTCCAAACCACAGTCTTGAATCGCCATTCTTTGCCAATTGGTCAGCTGTCCAATGACTCTTAACTTGTGCTGGTGTCCGCGAGTTTCTCTTCATTTCAGTAGAAAAGTAGAATCAGTTTTAGCATTGCTTGGCTCCATGCTGAGAGTTTAACCTTTTCTTCTAGCAGCCTGTGGAAGAGAATTCGCCGTCTCTTGGGGCAAAAATCATGTGTCTTTTGGGCAAAGCCTGTCTATCACTGCTGGCTGCATCACCGACATATCTTTCTAGCTTGACAGCCATTTTATTTCTCAACACCAGCACTGATGAGTCGACTCCACCATGAGATGCTCGATATGAGTCAACGTCACCCTGAGATGCTTGATGTTTCCGCTAGGATTGTCCTGGCCTGATGATTGTGTTGGGAAAAAAAGTCATCGGCAATGACCCATCCCAGCTAAAAACCTAGAATTTCAATGCTACCCTTGCCTAACAACGACATCAACAGCAGGCCGTTTTGTCAGACAAATGACTCTCTTCAGTTGCCACGCCGTCCTCCAATATAATCCATGTTTATCAGAAACGACTTCAGCTTGGCGGCACATGCGTGACCATGGCATATGTAGCAGTTTATTGCCATGATTGTCCTTGTCAGCCAATGGATTTGAGACGTTGCACAAACCGAAAAGTCGCACAATAAATACACCTGTGCTAAGTGAAGCCATCTGTTGATGTGCAAGTCACATTGAGACCCTAACCACTGGAGGCACATTAACTTGCACTCCCGATGCAAATAAATAGTCGAAGTTATGACTGAACGTGGGAGGTAATGGCCAGAGTACTTAGGCATCTCAGTCTGGCTGGCACACTTATTATATATTCATTCTCAAAGAGAGCTGTATTTCTAGAATGTGGGTGGACGGAGCTGCAGTGATAAACAGACTTAATCTGCAAATAAATGCAATGGCTTTGATGCCAGGAAGTGCCAAGTTCATGGCATGGGTAGTTTGTAGCTTTCCCCCTCAATGCTCGTCTTCGCTTTGAATTGTTCATTGCCTAGTTTTGATATGAGACAATTCACTGTCAACCTTCACCCAATAGCTGAGAATTAAAGCCAATTTTCTGGTTCGCTTCTTCTTCTTCTTTATATATATAATGTCTGTCTTCAGAATACCACACTGTATAGGCAAACTTTCTGCTGAGAAATGCCTCCTACTGCATGTCCTCACCTTCCACCTGTCGTCGAAAGCCTGGACGGAGGCCAAGGTCTGCTCGATGTTCTGGATTGTCCCCTCTCCTTCTTTTCGCGCCTGTTTCCCGGCTGCGAGAACGTCCTTGGCTCTCTGAAGAACTTCCTCCTCTGACAGCGATCCCATGGCCTTGGACGTGGTCGCGGCGCCACTTGCTGCAGAAGGGTGAGCAGGCCGAGTGTGTTCAGTGTCTGCTATGGCTAACGGCTCGATCTCGCGATCAAGGTGGTCTGCTGGTGAAGGAAGTGACCGCCGGCTGTGTTTTTCTGCCATGCCCACTGCAATGATATCTGACACAACAGAACTGCCTAAATATCTTGCCGTCGACGCTCGTGCGCCTTCGTAAGTCGTGTACCCCTTGATCAAAATAAGGCGTCTTCCCTACAGCGAATCCATGATCAGCGTTTTACCCGGACGTCAGCTCACTATTCGCACTAATAATCTTTGAAGTGATGAGAGCACGATCACAGCTATCACAAGCTGCGCTCTGTGCTAGGACTGGCACTAGGACCAACCCGTCATGATCGATCTGGACAGTCTAGCCGGCACGAATGTGCAGGAGAATGCGGAGAAGAATCGATTGCGGCACGTCCATTGGCGCGTCCGGCGATCTCCGCGATCTCCGGCCTGAACCGTAAGGCATAACGACGCACGCGGCAACAGCACCTCGCGGCTACTTCGTCCTGCCTGGCGGGGGCGGGGGAGATTTCAAGTCATTGAACAACTCCTACCTATTCAATGACTGAGCTGATGCGACTACAATTACATCGTGACCCTTAAAAACTGTTGAAGTTCGCGCGTCACTGGCAGACTCGGAGAAAGTTTACTTCTTGTAGCATGGCTGCAAGAGCTGATTGCACTACCATCGCCTATCAATATGCCGACGCAAAAATTAGACTACCGTGGCTAGAAAAAAAAAAACGAGGCATTAGGGTATTCACGAAAATATGACCACTGTTTATTATACCATGTGATATCGATGAATTGAGTTTCAACAGCGTGTGGATAGTCGCATACGCGCGCGCGAAGCGTCAACTCCCGAACAAATTTGTTCAGAACTCAAACTCGATTCAGCGATATCACATGATTCGAAGAGCGTAGAGAATTTCATGATGAATCTAGTGTTTCGTCTTTTTTTTACTTTTGGCCAGGGTAGTAGTAACGGCCAAAGCCCAGATGGGAGATGATTTTAGCAGCTCAGACAGATTTTGCTTGCTTCGCTCATCTCCGTTCATCATGGGTGGAAGAATCCTGATGAGGTTAGGACTCCTGTAGACGGCATCAAGTTGAGGAGGTACTGCGACTGATCCGCGACTTTCAAGTCGGTGTAATGCATCAATTCAACATCGAGGATTGGGCCCTGGTCAAGCACGTTCGAAAAATGTAACGGTGTGAGTCGAGATCTCAGTCCGTGAAGACACATTAACACGTGAGAAGCATTGCCATCTCGTACAAGGAAATAAGAAGGAAAATAACTCAGCTGAAGTGAAGCTAAGAACAATATAAAAAAGATACTACAAAGAAGAGTTTATTCAGATGCAAACAGTGATGATGGCAACAAGGGCTAGACGTATCGTGGCAACGCCTTCGTCAATAGGAAAATAGAAAGACTTGTTAACCTCATTACTTGTTTATTGCAACCACTTGAACAATTAATCAGGTTAACAAATCTTTCCACGAAATGTCTAGCCCTCATTACCAATATCGTTCTTTGCATCTGAACAAACTCTTCCTTTTTTGGTACGATGTGGGTAAAAAACAGAAAGGTCTTTTACAACATAACGAAAATATGAAAAAAAAAACAAAAAAAACGACACCCTATATCTCTTTCTTCAGCACGGCCGGTGGAACAGGATCACCAATACCGAGACCGGGGAGAGCGAAATCAGGAGCGGGACAGAGAAGGCCCCTTCATTGTCCGCGATGACGATGACGATGACGATCGAGTAGGGGCGGGGAGACTAGGTAGAGGAGTAAAACGACGGCGAAGGCATGGCTTGTCGCCTTGCATGAGGAGAGAGACAACATACACCACGGCCCTTGAAGTTTGGGTCACACGCCTTCGTGCTGAGCGTGAATGTTCACGTCAACGCACGAGAATGTTGAGGTCACAAGAGCTTTGCTGAGGCCGTCTTCCCAGGGTTCTCGATGTTGACGGAAGCGAGCAGGCAACACCGCCCCGCGACGTACAGGCAGCACTCTGATGATGGGAACCAGACGCTCTGGCCAAGCCATCTTGGCTTTTGGCCGTTTCCGCTTCAGGATCACGTCACGTACGGTTTTCTTGGAGTACGTACGTCGGCGGAGTAAGCTTGATCAGAGCTGTGGAAGTCCATGGGGCAACATTAAATTAAAGCGGACTGGAACCTACCTGGTCGGAGGCGAGGTCCAAGCAGCTGACAAGCAAAACTTCGCGAAGCAGGGGGACAGCTACACACACCAAAGCGCCAAACTGGAACTGCACTGACCTTGTCAACCCTCGATTTCGTGGTTATACTTCATGGCAAGAGCTATCACCTATCCTTTATGCCGAAATGCACTGCCTTAGACAACCTCCTTCGCTCTCTTTACAGAGTTTTCCCCTTTCAAAGGATAATTTTGCACAAACTTTCGACAGGCCTAAGATGCAGAAGATAGTGATACGCTGGACACATGCACAGTTCATGTGTTAGCAAGCCCGGAATGCATGAGTAGAAGAAAGTCTAGACTCTTTCAATTCCAATGCATATGTCATTGTTCTGGTGAAGATTACCTTGAAGGCAATTGATCAAATTCCTAACTTTCCCAAGTGACAAGAAAAAAAACAAGAATTGCAAGTGTGTCATGACATCACGACAGCCCAAAATTTGCCGCTTGGAATGCTCCCTTAAAAACACAAAGTCTCTTTTAAATTCAATTCAAGCAAGGCGAACAAGCTGCAAAACGTGTAAGGAGTTAATTTGTTCATTTCTGAGATGAAAAGTTACCTCTCCCAGCAGCAAACTTATAGCGCAAGCGAGGAAATAAAAGCAGGCCAGTTGCATGAGATAAGTATTTATGCACCCGGCTCAGGTCAGACTGAGTTGAAGACATGCAAAAAGAAAAAGAACACTTCTAAATCCCGTGAAGCAGGTCTTTGGAAAGGAGAGGGATAGGGGAAGCGGTTTAGCAAGCAAAGAAGGAAGAGCTAGTGGTGTTTCTCACATGTACAGTATAAGAAAAGGAAAATTTTCCACACGCGTCCATGTGCACAGCTCTGCTAAGTCTATAGCTTGGAAATGAGTAAAAAGAACAATGAACAATGAACAACACATCACCCAGCTCAACACTCTACAGAAGGATAAGCCAAGAAATAGGAAAAATGAAGAAATGGGCTTGAAATTGGCGCCCACAAGGTCATTTTTTTTATTTCAGTTTGCCTTTTTTGTTTGCGTCCAGGATTGTCTTGCTTAGCTCTTGAAGGGATCTCTCCAGGTCACAAAAACTTGGCCGCTCGCAAGGGTCCTCCTCCCAAGTTGACTGCATGATGGCATACAATGAATCATTGCACGAATCAGGCTTGGACAATCTACCCCCTTGGAAAACAAACTCCTGGACCGCCCTGTTGTCAGGTAGATCCGGATATGGAACTTTCCCGCACGACATCATCTCCCAAAGCACAACACCGAAGCTCCACACATCCGACTTTGCAGTGACTTGGTCTTTATACATCGCTTCTGGCGCTGTCCACCGCACAGGGAAAACTCTCGACTTTCCGTCGGCAAACGTGTACATATAAGCTCCTTTTTCAAGGCCGGTATGGATCGCTTGCAAGGATCACCTTCTCGCGGGTGATCTTCGACATTCCAAAGTCGGTGATCTTGCAGACGAATTTCTCGTCGACAAGGATGTTTCTCGCCGCCAGGTCGCGGTGGATGATGTGCTTCTTCTCTTCAAGATACGCCATCCCTCTGGCAATTCCGATCGCCATTCGTGCCCTCTTCCCGCCTCCTGTAGTAAGGCCCTGCTGCGTTTTACCGATTTTCCGTACAAACTCTAAGAGGCTGCCGTTCTGCATGTACTCCATTGCGAGAAACGGTTGCACGTAAAGAACGTCTAGTATGGGCCCAGAATGGGCCAGCAACTTGACGACGTTTGGGTGGTCGAGCTTCGACATCAGTTTGTATTCATCCTCAAAGCTTTCTAGAACCTTTTGGTTGACCCGTGGGTCGTCGCTTTGGAGCAGAGGTGTTTTGACGGCGTAGATCCGTCCGCCAAATGTCATCTTCTTCACGACGCCAAAAGAGCCCTTCCCCACTGGTTGCTGCTGAATTTAAAGTCCGTCAGCTGTTTTGGAGATGTTTGAAGATCGCCGTAAACCATACTTCGTGAAGCACCAGCAGCTCCATCAGTGCCTAAAGAACTGCTCAGTGTAAAGCCTCCTGGCACAGCACGCACTTTGGAGTCTGGATCCTCCACTTCGAATGCGGGACTGCGTCGCCGCTTTTTCGAGGACGGAGGTGAAAACATGGTCGGTTCGAACCACTACCTCACGTGAAGCCGCTGAGAGCTTATTGCAGCCAGATCAAGAGAGCCGAAAAGTCAGAGCTCCCTTAAACCCTTGGGCAAATGAACATCAAGGTGTGCACGTAGCTTCAAACTGGAACTATCGTCTTCTCACCTCGCTATCATTCTAATAGCGTACTTTACGCACTGTATCTCTTTACTGCGCCCTCAGCAACCATTGCGATGTGCGAGCTGGGGTTGATCTCGACGTCAGCACATGATGGGAATTCCCCATGCACTGCAAAGTTTAGTTCTCCGCCAGCATGTCGTCAACGTCCGCGAGTGAATCTCGCAATATCCGAGTTAGTAATGCGCTAGAATGCCCTCTCGTACCGGACAGCTTTTACGAAAATTGAGTTTAGTGATACGTGCACGACACGTCCACGAGTGACGCTTTCCAAAACATATATCAAAACTTGTTTTAATTTCTCAATCGCAAGGTGAGAAACTCTTAAAGAGCAACATGTATGCATTTTCACTTCGTTGTTCACCGGGCAAAGATGGTAATCTTCCATTGTGTTGCTTCTGTCAATCCCCGTTTTCCCTTGACAAACGGAGACGAAAGAGACTGAAAATTCCTTGTTTAGGAAAGGAGAGAAGTAAACCCAAAGAAGAGAGGAAGAGAAATACCCAAAGAAGAGAGGAAGAGGTGGCGGATTTATAGCTGACCATCAATGGGTGCGGGCGAGGAATACAGACATAGGGTGTGGCTAATAGGCTAATGAAATAAGTCTGGGAAAAAGGATAAACCACAGATTTGTCGGAGAATTCCAACCAGCTCATGCCTGGGCATGACACTCCCGCCGAAAAATTTGAGTATACACCAAGGAGTAGGAAAAGGAGCATGAAAGGGTAAGGGGGAACTAGGTGCGATGGTTCAGACTGAGCTATCTTCTATGGAGTGGAAAAGGTCAGCAAGTCGGTCCTTTGCTTTCTGTGCTGCAAGTCGTGTCGATCTACGTTCCGGTGTCAGTGGCTGCACTCCTGACTGCGCTGGACAGTCGTCTGCGGGGTTGGTACTGTAGACTTCTAGTGGGTACAACTGGCAGATAGGCCTGGTGAGGATGCGTTGGTTGGGCATCAGCACACGTGCGGAGCGCACCATGCCATCGCTGCTAAGCACAAGTTCCACGATTTGACCAAGTCGCCAGAGGGAACGAGGCTGGTGGTCGTCCTGCACGATGACAATCTCGTTGACTCGTGGTGTCTTGTCAACTTGACCATAGCGAGGATGAGATCTATCGATGGTGCGTTCACGGAGCAGCAACAGGTACTCGGTCTGCCAGATAGACCAGAAGTAATCTGAGGCAGATATGCTGGCTTTCCATGACTGACGGAGGTCTTCAGCTGCATCGACAGAAGGCAGGTAGGGAGTAGCTTCAGGTGTGTCACGCAGATCAGCGGCAGCTGGGAGGGAAAGCTGGGGTGCTGCTGTCTGGAGAAGGAAGTGAGCCGGAGTGAGGCACAAACCACCATTGTTGTCCTGGTCGACGTAGGTCAGTGGGCGCGAGTTGATTGTGGCCTCAATCTCTGGAACGATCGTCTGCAGCTCGCTGATAGTGATGAGCTTGCGTCCAATGGTCTTGCGTAGGGCACGCTTACACAAGCCCACCAGGCGCTCGTAGAAGCCGCCCTGCCATGGTGCGTATTCCGTGGTGAACGTCCAGGAGATGCCTTTCGCCGCGGCAAATGAGGTGATCCGTTGGTCCCACTGGTGATCCAGGGTGGTGCGTGTGAGCTTGAAGTGGGGTGCATTGTCCGAGATGATGCGCTCGGGGCATCCGCGACGGGCGACGAAACGGCGTAGACAGTCCAGAAACTGAGCAGAGGAGAGCCCCAGAACGCACTCTAGGTGGACAGCGCGGACGGTGAGGCATGTGAACAGGCAAATCCACGCCTTCACCTTGTCGCTGTGGTCCATGATGACCATTGGGCCTAGGTAATCCAGGCCAACGAATTGGAAGGGTCGAGAGCGGGTGACCCTCTCCTTAGCCAAGGCCGGCATTGGAGGACGGCGGAAGGCTGGTCCTTCCTGACGCTTGCAGACAGGGCATGCGGAGATGACTCGTCGAACTTCAGCTCGACCATGGCAGAGCCAGTAGGAGAGTTGCAGTTGGTTGAGGGTATGAGAGACACCTGAATGGAGTGTGGCACAGTGAGTTGCCATGATCAGTAGCTTGGTGAAGTGTGTCTTCCTGGGCAGGAGAAGCGGACACTTGGTGTCATTTGGTAGATGTGCATGGGTCAATCTGCTGTGGCAGCGCAGGATGTGGAATCCATCCAATCGTAGTTGCAGCTGCCGTTGGAGGTGGTGAGACCGGCCGTGCTGGAGAGCACTGATGACCTCGGGAAACTGTTGACGTTGCAGAGCATAGACCCACCATAGGTTGCTGAAGCGCAAGTCCTGTGCCGTGATGTGTGGCACAGAACTGGCGAGGAGGAGAGTGTGACTGAGCAGAGGATGTCGGTCGGCTAAGGCTTGTTGGAAGCGCGATGACAGGCGTGTCCAGATGAACTGAGCGATGAACTTGATGCAGAATGCGGTGACACGATGTAGGCGAGGGAGAGTAGAGAAGCTGGTGGAGTCCATCTTCAGAGGTGTGAAGCAGGGAGGACCGTTGACAGCATGGCTGGCTGCTAGGCTGGTGACGTGGAATGGTTGCTTGGGTCGAACTTCACTCATGGCGCATTCAAGCACGTCTGGAGTGATGGCGGGGTGCTTGCCATGAGGCCAAGCAGACTGATGTAGAGACAGCCATGCAGGGCCGTTCCACCACTTGGTGGCTGATGTGAGCTCAGAGGCGGTGACACCACGTGTGGCGAGATCAGCTGGGTTGTCGGTGGTAGGTACATAACAGAAGGTGACTTCAGTGTGAGCCCGAATGGCTGTGAGGCGATTCTCGACAAAGCGTGACATAGGCTTCCTGTTGGTGAGCCAGTACAGGACGCACTTGGAATCAGTCCACAAGTGCTGTGACTCGATGGTGCGATGTAGCTGGGCGCGGACGAAGGCCAGGGCACGGACACCGATGAAGACACCTAGTAACTCCAAGCGTGGGATGGTCAGGGTCTTCTGTGGTGCAAGCCGCATCTTGGAGTAGAGGAGACAGGCGGTGGAGGTAGAACCGGTTTGATTGACCAAGTACACGGTGGCTGCATAGGAGTGCTTGGAGGCATCAGTGAACACGTGTAGATGTAGAACGCTGTCTGTTGTCACCGGTGCTGGGCAGCGAGGTAGTGGGACGTCACCAAGAGGCGTGATCCTGGAGCTGATGCGTAGCCACTCGTCAGCCAGAGCAGTCGGGAGAGGCTTATCCCAAGTTAGAGTGAGCACCCAGAGACGACGCAGGAAGAGCTTGCCATCTAGAAGGACTGGTGTGAAGAGGCCAAGTGGATCGTAGACCTGGGCGAGGAGATGCAGAACCTGCCGCTTGGTGATGCCGTCAGCAGAGTGTGGCGACGGTGGAGAAAAGCAAGGAATGTGGAAGGTGTCCTGAGCAGTGTTCCATCGTAGACCGAGGACGGAAACCGATGTTGTGTGGTAACGAGCATTGTCCGGGAAGAGGGTAGAAACCGAGGTGCAGTTGGATGCCCACTGACGCAAATTCATGGATGCCTTCGCAAAGATGTCATTTGTTGAGTGGTACATGGTTTCTGCAGCTTGAGGGGTGTCGACGCCGAGGACGAGGTTGTCGACGTAGATGTTGTCCGCAATGACGGGAGCGCAAGGGTCATCTGTGTGTTGCAGGTGATACTTCACGGTAGCCTGTAGCAGAAATGGGCTGCTGATGACTCCGAAGGGCACACGGCAAAAGCGATAGATGGCGAGGTTGTTGTTGAGAACGGTCGGTTTGGTGGGGTCTCTGTACCATAGGAAGCGTGTGGCGTCACGGTCGTCCGGGTGGAGGCTGACTTGCAGGAAAGCCTTCTCGATGTCAGCGAGAAGGATGATCGGTGGCAGACGGAAGCGGAGAAGAATACCGCAGAGATCGGGAAGCAGAAGAGGACCACGGTGCATGCAGTCGTTCAGAGATTTGTCTGTCTTCCGTATCTTGGAGGAAGCGTCATAGACGATCCGCAGTTTGGTGGTGGCCTTGTGAGGAGTGATGACCGGTTGGTGTGGTAGATAGTGCTGGGGCGGGTGAGGTGGGATGTCTGTGGGAGCTGCCTCGATGATGCCGTGGTTGAGTTGACGGCGGATGACCTCGTCGTACTTGGTGAGAAGGTGTGGATCTCGAGTGAAACGACGAGACAATGACTTTAGTCGACCGAAGGCAAGAGCAAAGTTATCCGGTAGAGCATGTGCATCCTCCTTCCATGGCCAGCGAACCTCGTAGCGACCGTCAACGTAGCGGATGGTGTTGTTGAAGGTCTGGTGGATGTTGTCGTCAGAAGAGGTAGCAGGGTCATCCTTGATGCCAATGGTTTCCAGGGCCCAGAAATGTTCCAGGTTGGGTGACGGGCATAGACACGAATCGGACGGAGTGGTGAATGTTGTCAGTGATGGAGGGAGGGCTGTTGTGTGCACACCAGAGCCAACGAAGAGTGTGCCCACTTCCTTGGTGGGCTCAGCAGACGAGCATCGACCAGTGAGGACGTATCCTAGCTTGGACGAGATCAGGAATAGACCAGAAGGAAGAACCAGGCGATCCCTACCCATGATGTCCCAGAAGAAGTCGCTTCCCATCAGTAGATCGATGTTAGCATGGTCAGCTCGTGTTGGTAGTGGATCAGCAAAGAGGTCAGGTGACATACCATTGAGGACGGCGGTATCTTCCGGTGGAGGACGGCCACGATAGATGGTGCCTGTGATGTGCGGGATGACGTTGGCTGAGAGTGAGAGCGCAGAGCCATCCTTCAAGGCGACGTTCAAGTGCACCACGTCGGTGTCCACCGTGAAGGGAGTTGTACCACCAAAGGTTGAGACGGAGAGAGGTTCACGAAGGACAGGCTTGAGTTGGAGTAGGTCGGCCAGTTGGCGGGTGATGTACGTACGTTGGCTGCCGCTGTCCAGTAGAAGACGTACTGATGCAGAAGTGCCGTGGTCGGCACGGACCGTAGTGGTAGCCGTTTGTAGAAGGACTTGGTCGCCGACAGCAAGGCAGGTGGGTTGGGTTGTAGCGCAGTGAGCATGGCTGTCAGGAAGTGAACTGGCTGGGGATGTACTCGCTGCGGCTGGAGACTGAGC
>JAOWAR010152874.1:0-11131 GCA_028571005.1 Clathrina lutea
TAGTAAATCTCTGAAATACTGGCCAACAGCCGCAATGATTTTCACAAGAAAAGGCAGTCAAATCGCTACAAAGAAAATAACTCTATGCCACTCACTGAAAAATACTCTGCCATGATTTACAGGAAAAGTAAAATGTCCCTCAACTGCTAGATACTGTAAAAGAAAAAGATCAGTCCTTCAAAGAAAGAAAAGACGCACTTATACAAAGCAGCTTTTTCTGGTGCTGACAAATCTACGAGGTCCTGGTCTACGGTGGTTTTCTGTACGCACTTGAGCGTCCATGTCCACGCAGTTCACAAATGAACTACTCCGACATGGGATATGGAGCACACTTGCACGTCCGTAGCGCTGCTCTTTTATATGCAGTTAGAGAGATGCAGTTCGGATACGCAGGAAGGATTTTGGCACTTGCTCAAGCCCTTGGACAGTGTCAGAGGTGGACAGCACAGTGATGGCCGACGGTGAAAATTGAAAGTCATTTCCGAGCCGGTAGAGGTGAGAGTGCCCGGGCAGGATCGCCCGTCGGACTTGGAGAGGGTGAATGTGCGGTTTTACGGCTCTTTGTTGTATTCGCCGTTCGAAGAACGGCCCCTCGCTTGGCAAAGCGACCGCATTTGCCAAGAAATTTGGCTTTGGCCGACATCAGCGTCCATCTACAAGACGCATATCAGATACAAAACCCGAATTGAAGAGCGTTCAATCCCGGTTATGATCAACTCAGAGACTCTAAACGAAAGTTATTTCCGCTCGATTTTTCACGGAAAGCTTTTGTTTTACACCTTGTAGACTTTCCTCGGTCCGGTTGTGCCAAAGGATCTCGACAGCAAGATCGACGCGGCCTACCGGGAGTTTGTCACTCGGCAGAAGCCATGTAAACCGCGCATATGGCACACCTCAAATTTTGACGCCACGGGATGTTCGGCGCCATTTTCTTCAGCCTGAGAAAGTGCACATTTAAAAAAAAAATTAAAATGGCGCTCTCTGTGGTGAACCTCCTTAAGATTAGCTCCCTCGAGGAAGATGCCTTTTCGAACTTTTTTGTAATTTTTTTCGGCTTTCCAAGGTTGCACTGAGAACAAACCCAACTCATAGCATTAATTTTAACTTTTCGATGACCTTTCAAACAAATGATACTTTTATCAGTGCAGTGGTTCCCTAAGAAGCCCTCAAAGGCCCTGCCTTAAGTCGATGCCTCGGTAGATATGGGTGCGCGTTAGACTTTCCGCGCATGTGGTTCAAACGTAGCAGAACACCAACCAATGTCCAAATAGAAACTTGAATACTAAGTCATGTGACTTTTGCATCTCCATTGCCACTTCCTGGCGACATCTCACAATAGCTATCCACTATAGATAGAAGGAGATAACGTGGGGAAGATTAAGAAGGAGCCCCACCTGAGGCCAATGATTTTTTCTCTGTTCCCCGGCTTTCCACTCTTTGCTTGTGCTATATATTCTACCAATGTTGAAGCAACAAGAATGGCTTAAACCAAGTTCCTGCATGCATTCATTCTTGTAACATTCAAATTGGTAGACAGGCTGAAAACTCACCAAGAACCTCAAGACGAACAGTTGTTGATCCACTTCCAGCACTGGTCTTGGCTGTGGAAGAGTAATCACCTGTTGCTGTAGGGTGAACACTAGTCAATCGAAGGCTGCCATTTGCCATCACCGACTGACTCCCGACCATAGATCCAGCTGTTACATTGTTCCAGGTAAAGTCTGCCTTTGCAGGCCAGGGGTTGACCGGTTGAGAAACTCTTACAGCCAAGATAGCATTGCTACCTTGCAACTCTTGAACTATGGATGCGACTGGAGACAGGGTAGGCTTAACTGAAACCACAAAACAGGAACTTCGTGAATTCCAAAAAAATTAACCCACTTTATCCCTTCCAAGCTTTCAACATCTTTAATTTAGTCAGGTTATTGAACTGCCACGGCTTACTTCTTATTCACCATGCTCTTTGACGTGCTAGATTAGAAAACGCTATTTTCATCTGCTGCAAAGGACCACAGCTTCGCTCATGGCCTTTGCGAGTGCTGATGACAAGAGGGGTGGGGGACCAGTCTGGAGAACCTTCCCCGAAAGTATATGACACTCAATCCCCTCAAAAGGCATTTTCAGCACCTTAAGAAATTTACTGACTTTCTGTATACCTTACTCATGTACTTTGAAGTGGCCACAGGGGTCATGATGAAAAACAGAATATCGAGCGATCTGCGCTGCGTGCACTGAATTTCTAATGCATGGGATAAAAAAACTATCCGTGTACCAGAGCAAGTATTGTTGTAATCGGAAACTGTCCTAGCGTCCCCCACCAGCATGGCTCGAATGACAACGTGCGCCTGCACGACACCAGGTCAACAAGTCCCACGACCCTGTGGCGGCACCTTGTCGCTCAGCTCTGATTCAACGAGCAAACGTTTTAGAGAGATCCACCTGTTACCTGTATCAAAGATTTGCTGCCATCTTTGGCCATGTTCATTAAGGAGCCTTAAATTCCATTTTCCGTGGTAACTGTGTCGTTCGGGCAAGACTTGAAATTTAAAATGGAAGAAAATGCAAGGGCTCCTTGTTTTTGGCGCTAGCTGTATCAAAGTGTTGTTTGGTCTGTTCATGCAGGCAGCTATCGCTGGAAGCTTAGTATGTCTGAACCACGGGCGTGGTTTGTTGAAAAGGTTGTTTGGCAGGCGAATTTGAACTTAGTTGAGGGGCCTTGGTGGCACAATCCGAGTGGAGAAAGCATAGCCTGCCGTGCAGGCCAGCAAGCCCTGTGTATTTGTCACGCACATGTACAGCTTGAAACGGATGCCTGTCATGATGTCGATTTTAGGCGTGGCAACCACAAAAGTGGCTGACGAAGCTTTAGCCTAGCTTAAGTTTTAATTGTCTCACCGCAGATTTGAGCGACAAGCCCTGGGTTCAGATATCAGGGAAGTTGATCAGGTGCCCATGCAAGGGAATCAACTTTGCCATCAACCGAGGATTCCCAAATGTGGTCAATCAATAAAGAGGCTCATTGAAAATCTGTGACCTGCTCAGGGGACCTCAGTCGTTGATACGTCATTCGAAAACAACTGCAACAGAAGGTAGCGCTAGGCTCAGAAACCTATTAATGGGAGCGCATTTCACATGCTTTTGTCAGCTTTATCGAAGGCTTGAAACTGCTTGAGTAGCCTAAGGGTTGTTACGCATGCGCCCGTATCGGCGGTTTGCATTAATGGTGTCCGATCATGGTTTCCTAGAAACTGTTTAACTTTTAATGTCTTCCGTACCTTATTAGGTACGTGGATCGGCTGGAACGCATAGAAAAAGCCAGTGTTTTCTGCCTGTTTAATGCGGTAAAGGACCTTCCTGTTGCCATAGAGGCAGGGAAGACATTTGGTGCAGCTTCTTCTTGTGCTCGTGAAACTGCAGACGAGGCCAACATCTTCTTATTCCAGGAAATAAGTGTTGTCCGTCGAGGTGTCAGGTTGATCTTAGATCGAAAAATACTCGGATGAAGCAACCGGAAACTTGGTAATCGCGTAGCCAGTGGTAAGTTCTAATTGACGTTCGTGTCAGCTTTTCATATTTGATCCTCCAGAAAGGAAAGGTTGGTTGGCAATGGAACCATGGCAAAGGAAAGTGGCCCTCAAAATATCCTTCTTTGACGGCTTTCATTGTTTCTTGCCTGTGGCAAACCCCGGCACAGGCAGTATCAATCAAATGAAAATCCGAGCACCAGTGCGGAATTGAAGACTTTGAGCCAAGTCGCTTAGGGTATTGCAGGTCAATAGGTGTTGTTTTCTTCGTACGCGTTCTTGTTTATCGTGTGATTCACTTGGCCAGATCATAAGCAATGAGTTCTGTTCCCCTTTGGAGAAAAAAAATAATGGGGTTAAAATTCTCTCGGGCTAGAACATTCTTCCTTAGACTCTGAAGAGAATTTCGTGATAGAAGCTGATGCATGCATGGAGTGAGCTGGGTGCAGAGCATCGCAAACAGGTCACTAGCAGAGCAAACTCAAATGAATGTGTGAAGGCTACAAACAACAGCTGCGCTTTGTCACAGTTACATCGAGCTCCAAGACTAAGGAATTAATGCAAATGGTAGAATTCACCCTACTAAGGTGCTTTAATCTCTGGCTCCGGCCAGCTGCAGCCGGCCGATCTCGATGGCCATGACGTCATCAGGCGAGCATGGTGCAGCATACATTGCATACAGTATACATTGTCAATGATACATGTACGTGCGTAGAATGTAGATCTACATGACATTGTACGCATATACTACCTGCCGCTCGTTCGTGCGCGTACATGCATGTTTTTCTTGACTGGGGACGATCCCGCTATTGCTGAACGTTCGAGCTTCGCAGCTGCTCGGCGATCGCGAAAACAAGTAGTAAGCGGAGGCTTGGCAGCCTATTACCGACATCTGAGAAAGAAGGCGAATGCGGGTTGTACGCTGACCTGATTCATGGAAGGTGCAGACCCGCCTGGAAGGAGCAGCTGCCTTGGCACTTGGGCGCCACTGCAGCTAAGAAAGTAGAGCGTCTTTCTCGTTGCAAATCGACTTTTGGCGCCTTCAGAATGGCTGTGAATCATACAATTTGGGCGAAGTTCGTAGAAGATCGTCACGCATTGCTTCTTGCAGTCACGAGGCTCTTGGCAGCTACGCCAGAGGAAGATTGAAAGAGTATTGGGCCTGGATTGATGTCCTGCCTACCGCAAACTGCTGGAAAGAGTTCGTTTTCTTCAAGTTAAAACTGTCCGCCGTGAAAGTGGTAAGAGATGGGAACATAAATTTTGGGAAAGTAACAGTCTTTTGTGGTTGCTTCCTGTGGATGAAGTCGGTTTTAGCTAAAGGCATTGGTAAAGTGGTCAGCTGACACCCCCACCGTTATGTATGGGAGCCAGAGATTAATGCACCTTAGTAGGTGCCTGGGGTGCCAGCTCTCTCTAACGAAGGCAAGCTCAGTCGTGATGAGTCTCATGAAATAAGGTTTTACAAGAATTGCATCAGTGTAAATTTCATATCTGTAGCCCGTTGCATGGCCTCGTAGTGACCATTTATTGAAAGACCAGTTAAGAGTTGATGAGGTTAGACACTGAACATAAGTTTAGCTGCCGCTTGAAGGTTTGTTTGTTGAAAGCTGGAGAAACTATTTGTAGTGGCTGATTTTTTGATTAGATCCTCAGCAAAGCCAAGAATTCTTGCTGTTCCTCAACAAGGAAACGGTTTAGATATGATGCAAACCGACTTTGAACGGGTAGTTATGCCGGGCATGGTGTGAACACGGGTCTGTTGCTCCCATTTACGCAAATTGTGGACATGCAGTTTTCAGGTTACATTTTGATTATTCTTTGTTGTATTTGCATGGTTCATCCTGCATGCTCTACATACTTTGTCATAAAGCCTCGGCATGACATCGATGCTTTTTGTGTTTACCTGCATGCTGTTCATCTCGACTGGCCCTCTTTATATTTGTCCATAAGCTTCTAGATCTTGCTACATCTCAGTGCTAATTCTCTGCTTGTTCTTGACATCACTAATGGTGGGGGCATTGTTCTTTAGCGGGTATTTCTGTTCCGTGGAAGCATAACCTGACTTCTTGTACATGCCAGAAGAGACAACTCGTGTAAGCTTCTCCTTTCCGTTTCTTTTTTCCCTTGTTTCACCTCGTTTTCTCATTTTATTCTCAGAGTTTACTGCACAGGAACCCAGAACTTTCATTTTTTTCGTTTTGTGAGTGTTCTGTGTCAGGTGGGAGTAAAGAAAGCCCACGTTGGTAACACACCCAGTTTGCAATACTGTGGGGTACACTAAAGATTCACCTTTCTGCCTACCATCTACAGCTACCGGTGACTCATATTCTATGGTTACCTGCCTCAGATCAATTCCTGGCATTACATTATCCTCTAGCCAGCTGGGATCAGAGTTTGACTACTGTGAACATGCACAAGTGGTATGTAACGTCACAACCCAGATGCCGTAACACCTGACATTCAAATGGAGAAAAATACTTTTTATGAACTGCACTTTGCATTCAACGTTTGTAAACTGGTCTTCACACCCCTGAAATATGAGATTATTGATTGAGCAAGGACTTACCCAGTACGATAAGGCTTGAGGTGCCAGATACATTAAGTAAAGGATTTGAAAATTCTGATCTTGTTACCACAAGGGTATACATGGCCATATCCCTGTATGAGACACTTGTCTTGGTGAGTTGATATCCATCAGAAGTAATAATAGAGGTCCATCCTAGGGACGGTACGCTGAATGTGGTCCCATTTCTCAGCCATGATATGGTGAGGCCGGTGGTCCTCTCCGGATTAATATTCAGGTGAAACATTAATGTGACTGATTCACTCTGGTTAACAGCCATGTTTGGGGTAGATACAGTCAAGATCATTGCCGCTGTTCAGGTCAGAAAGCAGAGAATTACATCAGGAGAACACCGACAAACCACAGCAATGAACAGATTGACACTTGTGCATGCAGATCCATTGTGTCATTTCCAATTTTCAGAACTTCTTTCCTTCTTTCCTTGTATGCAGAAACTCCTTTTGTGATTGTTCTCAGCTTAGCGGCACAGCTCATTAAAGCTGGGGGTTTACCAGTCCACTTCTGCTACAGATTTTCCTCCAACTTAGTAGCTAATGTAAGGGGACCAGCCCACTAAACAATCTCCGGCAGACGTTGACACTTCGAATGACACACCTGAATAAACGATAGGTTTCCAAACTCATTCCAATCCCATCAGACTCGCTGGAACTACTGAAAGGACAAATTTAATCAGGTTAGTTTTACGCTTGGGGGTCTAATTTCACACTTTTATAGGTTCCAAAATGGCAAGACAAAATACAAAGGAGGGCCTAGTTGTAGGCCACCAGAGAGTTTGTGAAGCTCTAGTCGACATCTGCACCTTGTGTTATCTCAAAACATGGCGAAGGTAGAGGACGGAAGAGCTTTTCAATATTTTCATAGTTGAAAATCATGTCAAAGCTTAAAGTTCTATTTTCTATTCGAAAGAAGTCCAAATTCAATGTCAAATTCTCCATGACCCATTTTTACCTCAAGCTGGTGTTATTTGCTTTGTCGAGCTATCCTATCCTTCTTTTTCCGGCCCACCAGTGTTGGGTTTGGTGTAGAGTGGTCTTTTTCAATTGCTCGTTATGGCGACATGCTGGTGCTGCAGCATTACCTCTGCTGATCAAACAAGGTTAAGAACAGGAGCTCTTAGAACGCAAAGTGAGGAATGAAAAGGATGGTGTTAAATGAGACGAATTTTCGGTGTCGACACCATCGTCAATTCATCAGGTGCTGAGTCAGGACTTGCTGCGTGTTTTATAGGGTGTATGAAACATGCAGCTAGACCTAACTCAGCACCAGATGAACTGATGACGGCGTTGACACCAAGACGTCTTCTCACTTGACATCATCTTTTTCTTTCCTCACTTTGCGTCCTAAGAACTACTGTTCTTAACCGTATTGATCACATCATGAGAATGAGATCTAAAATGTCCTTTAACCTTCTTTTATCTGTACTGAGCTGCGTCTGGCCCATATTTAGCCTAAAGACTTGCATGATTGTTCAAAACTTGCTGTGTCAGGCTCAAAATATGCCTTTGAACTCAGTTGGCCCTTTGGTAATTCGAAGTAAACTCAACAAACACACATACACACCATGACTTATGAAAAGCCTTTTCTGCTGACTTTTATGGGCAGCAAAACATTTTGTTTCATAGCAAGAAGGTCAACAAGTTCAGCAAATGTCCCAAACTCGATGGAGTTCTCCAAACATATTTTCCACCCGTATGAACCACTTTGAATGAAGCCAAAAAAGCATTGTCCTCGTACTTAGCTGGAACAAGCCCTCTGAGAAGTACACGTTTTGCTAAGCTAGGCCGAGGTCCGAAAGATGTGCGTACCGGGAAACATTCCGACTTTCGGCGGAACTTCAAACGACAGCGCAAGGTGTTCTTGGTGCGGGCATTCTCTGCTTTTCCTTACGACACCTTGTGCACAGGCTTGGTAATACACTTTTGTGTCGATGTGTGTGTGTGTTTTGGAGAGGAGGGAAGGAGGAGGGGGGGGGGGGGCAGCAAGCGATAAACTCGTGGGGCTGAGAAGCTTGTGCAGTTGATTTGTTGTGCAAAAATCTTCTATTGACGGCTTGGGACATTCGATCTTGTATATCACAAAAACCTCCAAGGACAAGCCGGTGGAAGTGTCCCGGCAAGTGCTGAAGGCTCTTCTTTTCTTATGTTGTTAACGCTTGGCGGGAAGAACCTGGACGAGTGCCGAGGGGGCTGTGAAGAAAACATGGCTCGCAAACCTGTTGTTCTCTGAAACGGTCCTGCCTTTCGATCAACGATTGCTTTCAGCACCAGAACCGCACTTCATTTGGAAAGTCTGCTTGACAGGTGTTTTCATACGGACACGAAGCCGGATAGAAATAGAGAGAGCGCCTGCCGATACATTTCAAGTGAACGAGAGAGAGAGAGAAAGAGAGAGAGAGAGAAGAAAAGCTTGCTAAGCCTACTGTGAGTGCTTTTTGTCGAAGGACATGCTCGTTGTTCTCGAGACAGACGTCAGGATGTGCACCTTGGTGTCTATGTGGAAATAGATACAGCACCCGGGCAAGGCCTCGGCCTCTCTACGCGTTAAGAGATGAATTTTGAAAATTCTTTCGCAGGCTAATCTGAAGCTCTCCAAAAATTTCCGCCCACTACTCCGGTTAGGGCCTCTTCCTGTAAACGTCCGTCATAGTTTCGGCTAGCCACCACTTGCCGACTGGAAGGCATGTGGGGAACCGAATTGCGCAGCTGGTCTGCGCGCTTGCATCGGGAGCCACTCGACCGTATTTGGGTGGGAAAGAGTTACATTTGAACCGATCGCATAGGCGAATTGTATTAGCCGAGTGGTGGATGCTCACGTTCTTTGCCATGGTGGGGGCTGCGACCCAGCTTGCGCGCGAAAAGTGCATGTATGTGCATGCATACGAAGGTTAGGTTTTTCGGCCGTCTTACCATGCTTAGAAAAAAATGTTGCACTTGAGCCGAACAGCGTTCGACTACCAGCTGCAACAGAGTGCCGCATGATGAAGATTTTTTTCCTTTAGTTAATAATTAATATTTTAGTGATGTAGTCTAGGGAAGGGGCCATTGAGTGTGTGAAGATCGGCCCAAAAGACGTGAAAAGATTACGCTAGAATTACGCAGGTGCTTCGGAGGTTCGTGTCGCGTTGAGCATGTGAATATGTGATGTGCAGGTTTGTTTTTCTTTTTCTTTGTTATTATTTGTAAGCCCAACCGCTGACCTATGGTGCTCGGGGTCTGCTGCAGTATCTTCAGGGTGGATAGGCAAATATATGGACTTGACTATAGAGAAGAGCTCCTTGGAAATTAAGGCATTTTAATTCAAAGGCAAAGTTTTGGACAAAATTCAGGGAACTAAAAAAGAAACAAAACAGAGCGACCTGGAGGGCATTGGAGAAATTCGTGGGTCCGTCTACTGTGTTTGAAGCTCATACTTTACAAATTCATGATACATAAGGCACGAGGCTTGCGAGGCAGCTCCCTGAACTACGAAAGAATTATATGCTAGAATGGCCAGACATCACTGAATGGAACAGTGTTCGAGCACGGATTGAAATAAACGAGACGAGATTTGTGCTGCTTTGCGAACTGCGGTGGGTCCTTGCGCACGGTCCTTGTTGGCTGAGATTGCCGGCACAGTCACTGAGAACAAATCCAGAGAACAAGTCCATTATTTTCTTCACTTTGTGCGTGCTTTCTTGGCTGAGATGTTATCCTAGCGTTTGCTTGTCCCATCTGTGATATGTCTGTTGTTATTTGCTGCATCGGTGAAGCCCGGTACCATGTTAATATTTTGTTAGAAAGAATTTCCACTGAAGCTGTAGTACATGTCTCATTAGTGAGGGTCGGAGATTTCTTTTTGCACAGTCACTATGACACCCTCTCTGCCAATGCTGCAATGTGTGATGTCGTGAAGAGGCAGGGTACTTTTGTCCTCTTTGGGAGGATTGAGATCAAGCCTGGGACGTTGTTTCAGTTTGTTTGAAGGGGAAGTTCTTTGGGCATTAATGGTGTTAGCTTTTCTGTGTGTGTATGTGTGTGCACTTCCTTAAGGGTTGACGAGACATTAAAATTTTGACGTAAAATCCCTGATTTTTTTTCTTTCCAGTCGGTAGGTAGGCCTTCGACAGGGACAGAAAAGCCATGAAAACAGGGGCATATCGCAATGTTGCCTACAACTTAACCCTTTATCGACTGGCCTGTTTGTATGTAAAATGGCACTTTCCGTTTAGCATGATATATCTAGGAAAGGAAGCAAAATTGTATATAGCAACCCATACCTTTTTGAAAAGGTTATACACACAGAAAGCTAATAAAACAATTTCTGAGGGCTGGACAACTTTATTTGTTGACCAAAAGCAGTGTTGCAGATTTTGAACATTATACGCACCGAAGAAAAGAAAAGCAAAAGTAGTATCACAACTAAAAGGTGGACTGTCTCAGTCGTAATTGTCCACATATTCCTGGGAATGATAAATCTGAAAGCAGGGGCGTCCCTCCTGGATACAAAGATGAATTGGATTTCCATTGGCGTGCTTGCATGCGGCACACGCAAAGCGAGAGCGCATCTGTACCTTCTCTCTTCTCCAGCAAACGGCACAATTCCTCCGCGCAGCAGAGACAATTGGGTAATGCGCCGTCACCCGTTCTGCCTTTGCCTTCTCCTCGTGTTTGCGCTTGACACCTTGAGCTCGCAGTGGCGGTAACTCGTCGTCATCGATGTTGGCCAACTGTCGAATAAGGTTTTCTCGGTACATTTCCTGGTCAAAGCTCTGTCGATAAATGACTCCGGGATTTACAGCCATGAACTCTTTCATGAGGATGAATGAATTCACAATAGAGACTTCTAGGAGGTCGTAGAACAAAACTCGCCAAGATTTTTTCGATCTCCGCAATACCTTGTAGCTGCTGATGAGGTGATCAAAGTCGTCCACTCCGCCCATGTTGTGGTTATAATCGTTGAGCAACGTCGGCGCTTGAAGGATGTTTACCTGCCACTCACCATCCACCTTGACTTTCCTTTCCACATTGAAGGAATCCGTTGC
>JAOWAR010152885.1:0-11131 GCA_028571005.1 Clathrina lutea
GAGAGAGAGAGAAAGAGAGAGGGGGGAGAGAGAGAGAGAGAGAGAGGGACAGAGAAAGAGAGAGAGAGAGAGAGAGAGAGAGAGAGCGCGCGAGCGAGAGAGAGAGAAGGAGGGAGCGAGCGAGAGAGAGAAACTCGCTTGGTCTTCCTTCAGATCAAACGTTTCTGACTCGCTTCGTCTTCCCTGAAATCAAACGTTTCTGACTCGCTTGGTCTTCCCTCAGATCAAACGTTTCTGACTCGCTTGGTCTTCCTTCAGATCAAACGTTTCTGACTCGCTTGGTCTTCCCTCAGATCAAACGTTTCTTTGTGCCGCTTCGCCTCCCTTGGATTTTCTGAGGTTCAAACCAAAACCATTTCTTCCTTGTTGTATTCTTTCTTGTCTGTTTCCTCTTCAGGGTAAGCTGCCAGTTTCTGGTCAAGCGTGTGTGTTCATCATCCTCGCTGGTTGGCAACGCTCTCAGCCATGTTTTCACTCCATGTGGAAGGAGCAAGACAAAGCGGTGACGCCATGTGAGGTGCAGGAGACATTTTTGTGTTGGAGTGTGCCAACCATGCTCTCACGATGAAGCAGCTCTTATTGCTGGCATATACTTTTAATACTTTGCTCTGTGTTCTGTTCTATTCGTGTGCTCGACACGGGCAGGATGTATACTTTCCAAACGCTTCTCAACTTTGTACTACGTACATCGTCGTCGTCCTCTCTCTCTCTCTCTCTCTCTCTCTCTCATTCTTTACAATATACTAGAGGTACGTAGAGAGACTTTGCTTTCTTTTGCCTTTTCAAAACTTGAAGATTTTAGCTCATTATAATGGCAGTTTCATCTTCCATGTAGACATCAAACATATTTCTTTTCTGCATTCCTAATGGGCACAGACTGGATTCGAACCTGCGACAATACGGTGCCTAGCCAAATGTAAATCCGGGTGTCAATTTGCGCAGAACAATCCAATGGCTCGAGCCGGTGGAGCCGAACAGAAATCCAGGTGTCAATTTGCTCACACCAATCCAACGTCTCAAGCCGGTGGATTGGTCTGAGCAAAATTGACGCCCGGATTTCTGTTCGGCTAGGCGCCGTATTATCGCAGGTTCGAATCCGGTCTGTGCCCATCGGGAATGCAGAAAAGAAATATGTTTGATGATTCAATTTCTTCGTGGAGCTTTTCAGTCTCATTCCATGTAGACGTCCATAATTTACGCCAACCAGATCTTCTCCAGTGGCGGCGAAATTTGATGTGCCAAGGGCAGCGCCCATGGACCACCAGCCAACCAGACAATTCAAAACAGCATGGACGGAAAAGCCCAACCTTGGTCAGCACACTGCGTATCCAGCAGGAAGAGAGAGTGTATGAACCTTCCAAACTATAATTATACCAGCATGCACCATTGTAGCAATGAAACACAGTACCCTCATTGCGAAAGAGCTTTCTTGCCCCACCATACTCAGTGGAAGTTTTCATAGGCAAACAGTCTTGGGAAGTGAGATTGAAAAATATGTCCCAAATAAGAACTTTACAGTTTGACACAATAAAAACAATATGCTCTCTCTCTCTCTGTCTGTCTCTGTCTCTGTCTCTCTCTCTCTCTCTCTCTCTCTCTCTCTCACGCACACAGGGTCTGTGAAGAGTAATATCGACAAATATTTTAGCATGTGATGTGAAAATATTTAGAGGTATGATAAATATTCGGAAAGAGTTAAAGATAAGATAAATATTCGCTAAGATGCAAATGTCTTTTCTTGTTCAGCTAAACAAAGCAAAAAATAAAATAAACAGGTAACTATTGCACCTGAATAAATGAATGGTGAAGAGAGTTATCAAGTAATGAATTTCATGAACACGCAAGGCAGAGGCAATCAGCATTAACTTGACTCCTTAGAGCGAGAATGTTTCGATGACGATGGCAAAGGTCCCCCCGGTTGAACGACAATGTGAAAAGCTGTCAAATGGTTCAGGAGGAAAGGGATCAGATTCATCATCATCATCATCAACAACAACAAGACTGCATTCTTCTCATCTCTTCTTTTTTTTATTTTTATTTTTTTTATTTATCCGTCTAGACACATTCTTGCAGGTTTTTTTTTTTCGCTCGAAGTCAACCCGTAAAGTGGCCGATTCCTTTGCCCAAGTTATCATTTGACCATGATGAACATCAAAGAAAGTCATGCTTCATAACATCCAATGCATCGCACAAGAGAATGGTGCACATTTCACACAACACCAGCTGAAAGGCTTAATACCCATCATTCAGAAGAGAGCTGCTAACATCATCAAGCGAAGGCAAATCATGCCACAGATTCTGCAGCTCTGCACGTTAGGTTTGTCATTTTCATGACCTAGTGGTGTGCAGACTACATGTTTTCGACTACCTTTCATAACTACCTTTAAGGTCAGAGGTCAGGTTGATCATAGCATGTAACTCTATACATAGCATATAACACTGCATAGCATGTAACTCCATACAAAGGGATGTAACTCTATACACAGGATGTAACTCTATACATAGCATGTAACTCTATACATAGCATGTAACTTTATACATAGCATGTAACCCTATACATAGGATGTAACCCTATACATAGGATGTAACCCTATACATAGGATGTAACCCTATACATAGCATGTAACTCTATACATAGGATGTAGAGCTGGCACAATATCGATACCTGATAAAATATTATTGTCCATTATATCGATATATCGATGAGTATTGATACCTGATAGAAACCGTGAATATTGATATCAATATTCCTGTATCAATATGGATTTAGCCGATATTTCAATAAATCGAATCTGGAGCTCAGCATACATGCCTGAACTCAAACATGGTTAAGAACAATAGTTCTTAGGATGCGAAATGAGGAAGGGAAAGGGTGGTGTTAAATGAGAAGATGTTTCGGCAGCGTCAACGCCATCATCAGTTCATCTGGTACTGAGTCAGGACTAGCTGCGTGTTTTACAGGGAAAATGTGTACCATCCACTTGTGGGTGCAAGGTGTTGCAGTTGCCATATGAGGTAATAAAAATGTGCATTTCGTTGGAGTCAGTTTTTATTGCGTGTATGGTATGATAAATCGGTGTCCACTGCGTGTGTTGGTAACCATGCTGAGCAAGTACTGCATGCGTTCTAGGTGTGTTGCTGCATGCATGTACAAATTGTATTACGAGTGTGTGTGAGGTAGAAGAGTGCCAATGCGTAGCCTTCACTTAAGGCCAGTGGTGGGTGGTTCGCCTATCTCCGCATGGAGGTGTTCAGGGTGATATTTCAGTCTAGCTTCTGATCTCCTATAAGTTGCAAGTGTGATCACACCTTTTCTCCCGGCTGCAAGAACTGCCTGTGTGAAATGACAGGTCGAAAACTGGAATAAACGGCCTTCTCCCCTAAAGTCTAGAGCCTTAGTCGTTGAACGTTTCACGTTCAAATTTTCTAGAATCAGTCTGTACAAAACGTTACTACAGATTGTGAGATTTCAAACCAGAACATGTGCTTCAAGAGAAAATACTAAAAATCAACATTTTCAATCCCTACCCTGTCTTTGAAAGACCGCCACTATTTTCCTAGGGAAAATATCAAAATTCTGTAGTAACGTTTTGTCGCCCTTGTCCTAAGGAAGAGAATAAAACAGACCCAAAGGAAATCGGACAACATGAGCGAGCGCTAGACGTTTAGGCGATTCGGTAAGAAGCCTTTGGAAAGAAACTGAGGAAAGAGCCATGAATATCGCCAGACGCCTGTGGCCGGTGCCCAGTTAAGTGCTGCGTATCACGCTCAAATTCTATATACGGCTGCATGAGGAGCGTCGCGGGACGCCCCAGCTCCCGTTCGCAAAAGTTATTCCAGTTTTTGGCTTGTTCGCCGTTGGATAAAGTTTCCAAGATCAACACATGTTACTATCACACTCTGCTTCCCTTTGAAGTAAAAAAATAAAAAAATATAATTCGGGGCCGGTTTTCACAAACCACCCACCGCTGGCCTTAAGAAAAGCA
This sequence comes from Clathrina lutea, assembly GCA_028571005.1. Taxonomy (NCBI): domain Eukaryota; kingdom Metazoa; phylum Porifera; class Calcarea; order Clathrinida; family Clathrinidae; genus Clathrina; species Clathrina lutea. The sequence continues at coordinate 3,987 of JAOWAR010152885.1, forward strand.
TAGTCGGACAAGAAAGCCAGTTCCCATACATGCCTGAGTGCAAGGCCCTTACCTGTGCCCGAGCTGCATGCAGGCACTAGCTATATGTGTAGGCGCCATCATCATTGGCATCGACCGCGACCAGCCTCCATGTGCTGTGCGTGCACCCCACCCGGCAACTTCAGCTGTTCAGGCCTAGGACTCGTATGGGATTTTTTTACGTGGGAGGATATTTTGAAGGTTCCACACTCGCGCCTTTTGTGGATCGGCTATGCCTACATGTATGATCGATGCTGTACGCATTGTATATGTATATGTGACCGTGGATCATGTGTCTGTCTTGACTATAATGGAGGCCACTCCCAATGGAAGATGAAACTGCGCTTCTTCGAATTCGGCTGTTCGAAGTCATTGGGTACATGTAACCGTTTCCTCAGCTTTCCCCGACTGTCACTAGGTTGGTCCTTGCGATGGCGGAAGGAGAATTACCTCCCATTGAAATCCCTCTGCCAGCTGAGGGAGTTCCTGGAGCTAGCAATAGTTCCAGTGGTGGAGCCGGTTTACGAAAACCAGAGAAGGCGAGATCTCCAATTTGGAAGTATTTCGGGTTCGAGAAAAGGAAGGACGGTTTGATGGTAAACAAAAAGCAAGTGGTGTGCTCGCTCTGCAAAGCAAACATTGGATACTCCAGGAACACATCGAACCTGTTTGCCCACCTCTCCAATCGGCACAAAGACGTTAACCTTCACCTGCCACCTGAAACTGCAGGCAAACAAAGTAATATCAAAATCACCGATCGTGGCTTCACTCCTGTGCAGAGTCTGCAGAAATTTCCTCCAAGTATTAGCCGCGCTGTAGCCATAACAGCATCGATTGCGAACTTCGTCTCGGAGGACCTCCGCCCAATCAGCATAGTGGAAGATTCTGGCTTCAGGAAAATGATGGCCACCGTGGAGCCCCGCTATTAGACGATAACGAAGGAGATGCACAAAAACCGTGACGACTTGGTTACGACAATCAAGGCAAGTCTTATGGGCACCTCCCATGTAGGCTTGACTACAGATTTGTGGACATCCATTTCCCAAGTCAACTACTGCTCTCTCACTTCCCTCTACATTACACCAGACTGGAAGATGTAGTAGTCAGGCTGTCATGCAGGAAAATTGACGGCAATCGTACCGCTCATCTGCTCGCCACATTTCTGAACGACGAAACGACTACATGGGCTATTGGTGACAAGATCATTGGACTTACGACTGACAACGGATCCAACAGAGAAAGGATGTGCCTGCGACTGAACAGTTGCAGTGGGATCATTTCTGATGTGCTGGGCACACCCTTCAGCTTTGCCTGAAGCCAGCATCAGGCTCTGCCTGCTGTGGAGAGCATTGTCGCAAGTGCGAAGAAGGTTGTTGCCCACTTCAACAGGTCTAAACAGGCGAAGGAGAATCTCGCAGAGAAGCAGAAACAACTAGCCATGAAACAGCACTCACTTCCACAGTCTGTCGAGACGCGGTGGAACAGGACATTCTCCATGCTTCAACGGCTAAATGAGCAAGCAGTGGCAGTGTCTGCTGTGCTGATGGGAAGCACCAAGCAAAAACACCGTGAGATGATGCTCACTCCAGCTGAGCTGAAGCTCTCTTCAGATCTGTGCAAAGGCCTTAAGGCTCTCGCCGATGCTAGCAAGATCCTCTCTGGTCATCACTACCCAAGCCTTTCGTATGTGTGACCTATTATCTCTGATCTGACTACTCATCATCTCAAAGAAGATCCGAAGGACTCCATGATCATTGCAGAGGACAAGTCCCAAATTTGTGCTTAACTGAAGTCTTGGTACACAATGAAGGCAGGCAAGGGGGAGGAGCAAGGACTTACTAGCAAGCATTGTCGACCCCAGGTCTAAAGACCTGCACGCCTTCATGGAAGCTGAAAGAAGCGAGGCAGAGGAGATACTCACAGACTCCGTCCAGCAAGACCTGCTCGAGCAGAAAACTGTGCCAGCTGAAGACCAGCCGCCTCCTAAACTTGTCAGGTCTGCATCTCGACAGTTCTTTGCGGCTCACTGAGCATCACAGCCAGGGGTCCAACGTGATGTAGAGAGCACCACAAAGGAGAAGGTGAAGAAGTACACGCGGGAGAATGACTTGAAGTTGGAAGAAGATCCCCTCTAGTGGTGCCAGTACCACAGCCGAGCACATCCTGAGATCGCCAAGATAGCCAAACAGGTGCTGTGCATCTCGGCAACGTCAGTGCCATCAGAGAGTTTATTCAGTGATACTGGAAATATTGTCTCAAAGAGGGCATCTCTGAGCGCAGACGGTGTTGAGTGTCTTGTTTTTTTGTATGTTAATCTAACAACAAAGTGAATAGAACAATACGCACGCACAGTTTTGCACACATGAGGCTCCAACCAGCCACCAGTATGAAGCTTTGTCAGTCCATTACTTGGACAGCTAACCCATCAAATACAAGATGAAAATGTTTACAATAAACACAATTATACACAATATCGAATGAAGTCTTCAGATATATCAGAAACGGATGGATTATCGGCATTGTATGGTATGGAATGAAAAAAATGAATACTTGATATTTGATACAAGCCGAATGGCCAGCTCTGATAGGATGTAACTCTATTATGCATAGCAAGTAACTCTATACACAGCATGTAACTATATACATAGCATGTAACTATATACATAGGATGTAACTCCATACATAGCCTGTAACTCTATACATAGCATGTAACACACAGCATGTAACTCTATACACAGGATGTAACTTCATAAATAGCATGTAACTCTATAAATAAGATGTAACTCAATACATAGCATGCAAGTCTATACACAGCATGCAAGTCTATACATAGCATGTAACTCTATACATAGCATGTAACTCTAAACATAGCATGTAACTCTATACATAGCATGTAACTCTATACATAGCATGCACCTCTATACATAGTATGTAACTCTGTACATAGCATGCAGCTCTGTACATAGCATGCACCTCTACACATAGCATGTAACTCTATACATAGCATGTAGCTTTACACATAGCATGCAGCTTTACACATAGCATGCACCTCTACACATAGCATGTAACTCTATACATAGCATGTAACTCTATACATAGCATGTAACTCTATACAAAGCATGTAACTCTATACATAGCATGTAACTCTATACATAGCATTCAACTCTATACATAGTATGCTACTCTGTCCATAGCATGTAACTCTGTACATAGCATGCACCTCTACACATAGCATGTAACTCTATACATAGCATGTAACTTTACACATAGCACGCACCTCTACACATAGCATGTAACTCTATACATAGCATGCAACTCTATACATAGCATGTAACTCTATACATAGCATTCAACTCTATACATAGTATGTAACTCTGTACATAGCATGTAACTCTGTACGTAGCATGCACCTCTACACATAGCATGTAACTCTATACATAGCATGTAACTTTACACATAGCATGTAACTCTAAACATAGCATGTGACTCTATACATAGCATATAGCTTTATACATAGCATGCACCTCTACACATAGCATGTAACTCTATACATAGCCTGTAGTTTTACACAAAGCACGCACCTCTACACATAGCATGTAACTCTATACCTAGCATGTAACTCTATACATAGCATGTAACTCTATACATAGCATGTAGCTTTACACATAGCACGCACCTCTACACATAGCATGTAAATCTATACATAGCATGTACCTCTATACATAGCATGTAACTCTATACATAGCATGTAGCTATATACATAGCATGTAACTATATACATAGGATGTAACTCCATAGATAGCATGTAACTCTATACATAGCATGTAACACACAGCATGTAACTCCATACACAGGATGTAACTTCATAAATAGCATGTAACTCCATACATAAGATGTAACTCAATACATAGCATTCAAGTCTATACACAGCATGCAAGTCTATACATAGCATGTAACTCTACACATAGCATGTAACTCTATACATAGCATGTAACTCTATACATAGCATGTAACTCTATACATAGCATGCACATCTACACATAGCATTTAACTCTATACATAGCATGTGACTCTATACACAGCATGTAACTCTATACACAGCTCGGAACTCTATACATAGCATTTAACTCCATACATCAGAGGTCACGTGGAACACGGCGGGCTACTTCTCCATCCACTTTGTGGTAAGACTTAAATCCTTAGAAATCTGCACTCTCAAGATTCTCAACGAAAGAAATTCCACATGACCTCCACTATGAATACACCTGTCATGCCTTTTCTTATTTGTAAGATTTTCAAATTGAATTTTTGAAAGGCAAAAAAAAAGAGAGAGAGAGAGAAAGCATACAAACTTAACAGCCAATATCATCCCTTCTTTCTTGTGTCCCCACTTCTCTCCTGTGTGGCACACGAGTTCAATCTGAACCCTGACAAGATGGGACTAACATCAGAAGTGCTTGCGTGAAGAACATTTGCCAAGCTGAAAACAAGCAACAGAGGTTTAACTATGCTCATACCAGAGCTGAAAGTTCCCCCCCTCCCCCACCTTCTTACCCCAAACTTAGCTTAGTGTGAAACATCAGGAAAAAAGCAAATCCCTTCATCTGAAAAACTAAGCACATCCAATCACTCCATCTCCCTCTTTCACTGAGCGGCCCTGGGAGCCGTTAGAGATTCCGCTATACATGATGTGGAAAATGATGGCCCTGGGAGCCGTTAGAGATTCCGCTATACATGATGTGGAAAATGATCACCCAGATAACGTATGAAAATTTAATCCAGGTGTCACCACAAACCTTCACCCAAGATCTTCATCAGTCCGAGAAATCCCTACATCCAGGGACAGCAATAACTATGGCAACAGTTATGAGTTAAACGGCATTTGGCGCGCGCTTTCAGCCTTGGGCGATGGCTTTTCGCTCCGACGGCGAGCCTATCCAGCTTTGTGCCACCTTCTTCCTCTCTCTACAGTATGGGTAATGGTAGAAGTAGCAGTGACAGAGAAAAACGTAAACCTTTGCAGCCGACAAAAGTAAAGTGATTTCTGTGATGACCCCAAGAGACGGTACTGTCGACCTTTGGAAACCAGCAAGTGCGGTCTGGTGGCCATTTTTAACCGCAGCAACAGGCCTTCATCGATGCAGCCCAAGGCTGCAACCAGTCGCACACGCTGCATACACATTACCCTTGGATTCGCGCCATCCGAGCCGAAGGCGAGTTCCTGCAGTAGAGCGGGCAGGTTGGTGGAGTTAGGTGAAGGAGGGAGCTTTTAAAACCTGTGTGAAGCGTGGGCCGATCAGCTAGTATAGAATTTGTATGAGAGCCAGCTTATACGTGATCACTAATGAAGTGCAAAGGATTCTCACAATCAGTTTAGCTACGGAGGTACAACATTTTCGCTTCTTTTTCGAAGGTGGCGAACAGCAGTGCCTGCCCATTGAATAGCCTTTAAAGGTGGGGAACAGCTGTGCCTGCCCACTGACTAGCCTTTAAGAGGTGGGGAACAGCAGTGCCTGCCCACTGAATAGCCTTTAAAGGTGGGGAACAGCAGTGCCTGCACACTGAATAGCCTTTAAAGGTGAGGAATAGCAGTGCCTGAATAGCCTATTGTAAATGGTGAACAGTGGTGTTGGAACTGCTAGTTCCAACGCTGCCAAATTCGAAGCGCAGTACAACATCCTCCTGGCCATAGGACAACCCAAAATCTTGGTGGCCAAAAGAACTCTCAGCACATCCCAGAATGTTTAAATCCAAGTCACAAGTGTGGGAAGAGGCAACAATTACTAAAAGGGAGCGAAAGCAACGGCCTAGATCGATCCTGCAATATTGGTGGCCAAATCAACACATCCTGATCACACATCATGGAAGAAAAGAAATCATCACAGATGAAGATCATGTAAAGGCCATACGTGATCTAAATCATTAACCTCCAGGTCATGTAAAGCGGAACCTCTCAATTGTCTTGCCCCTTGTCATTCCCTGTTTTGACCTAGGACCACAAAAAAGCTGGAGTGAGAGTTATCGAGATAATCTCTGATTTTTTTCCCTGTGTGGTGGTGACAGCACATCACCTGCTGATGGTGTGCTCTCATTTTCAGATTACAGGCTCATCTTTTCCTTCTGCAGGCTGAAGGTAAATTGGCACACATATTCACACAAAGACAATAGAGGCATGAAAATTCCACCTACTTTCTTCATCAGTCCTCTGCTGCCTTCCTTGGATTGAGTGGTTGTGCAATGTATGAAGCGAGTCTTGACTTTCATTCCCAGTAGGGAGGTACGGGCACTCATTGCCATGGTGACCTTGGCTGCCACAGTTGTAGCAGTGTTTAATGTGGACTTTGGAGGCTCCAATGTGCATGCCCAAGGACAGCTGGCGGGGTTGATGGCCTGGAGGAAGGGTGAATTTATACGGTGCCTGATTATGACGGTGGTAAGCTCCGTTGACAGATGATGGGCCCAGAGAAAGAACAGCACCATCCACGCTGGCAGGACTGGTGGGTGCAGACGCAGGATGGTTGCTAGGAGACGGTGAGTGTTTAACAGCAGCACTGTGATTGGTGAAATGAGACGGATATGACAGGTGACGGCGACGACGAAGACCAAGCAGAGACAAGGTGTTGTCGCCGGAAGCCTGCCCGACCACCGGCTCACCGTGCTCTGATCGGCCACTGCTGCCTGAGCATTGAGGCAAACCGTGATCTGACCTGACAGCTGCCTGCACAAACCAAGCAAGAATATCCAACAACAACCAAAAAAAAAATTATTAAGCCTGAAAGGAAGAAGAACTATGAAGCAACTGAACACTTTTTTCTTTCTACTTCCCAATCCCCTCAGGTTCAGTTGCTTCTTCCAACCTCCTCGAGAGCAGCTGTGCCCACGAATCCTCATGGCCACATTAATTGCCGGGAATCAGTTGAAAAGCCTAAGCCAAAGCACGGTCAATAGAGTGCTAACACGGTCAATAGACCGCTAACATGGTCAACAGAGCGCTAACATGGTCAACAGACCGCTAACATGGTCAACAGAGCGCTAACATGGTCAACAGAGCGCTAACATGGTCAACAGACCGCTAACATGGTCAACAGACCGCTAACATGGTCAACAGACCGCTAACATGGTCAACA
>JAOWAR010152896.1:0-11130 GCA_028571005.1 Clathrina lutea
CCTTGGGGATGGCCAATATTAGTTTGAAACCATCAAATGGCAACATTTTCGGGAATTTTACTTCGGGATGAGCTACCCATCCACGCCGATGCTTCTCGATGGCCCTCAAGTGCCGGCACAGAACATCATCGTGATCACGTATACAGGCGCCCACGGCCGAGCCGTAGATCTACCGACGGACAAAAGCGCTCCGTTCCGGCGTTCGAACGTGCCTTGAATCGTCTGCCGTGATTAGATCTACATGTACATGTACGTCTCCGCTGTCTCTATGACATTGTGTAGATCTACATATACATGACACGTGTACGTCTCCGCTGTATATCATGGTATATACATGTACATGTATGATTGTGTAGATCTAAACGTCTCCACTACTGTACGTACATCTCGGCTGTATATGTTATGCATGTTATGACATTGTGTAGATTTACGGATCCTGTGTGGTTTTCTGCTAGCGTCTGTGTCAACAACGGTCCGGCCCGGATCTTGCGCACTTTGTTCCGCGGTTAGCACAAGACGGCGTTCGATCGCGCTATATATACTTGGCAAGCCCGTCTCGCCCTGTCGCTCGCGCGCTCTGTCTTGTGTCGTTAAACAGCTCGGGGAACACTCTACTATTCTTGAAGCCTTGAAGATGTCTCGAGCGGAGAAGTCCGGTATCGCCAAGGACATGCAGGACAAGCTGAAGAGCAAGTACGACCCTCGCTTGGAGCAGGAGGCAAGAGCTTGGATGGAGGCAGTCACGGGCGAGCGGATCGGAGCGAACCTGGCTGAGCACCTGCACGACGGGTCCTACCTGTGCAGACTGATCAACAAGCTCAAGGCAGGCTCTGTATCTAAGGTTAACACGGGCAAGCTTGCCTTCAAGCAAATGGAGAATATTGACCAGTTCTTGCGAGCGGCTAAAGACTACGGCGTTCCCGTTCACGACCTGTTTCAGACAGTCGACCTGTATGAGGCAGCGGAAGGGGCCGGTAACATTGTCCAGGTTATTAACAGCATCCACGCTCTGGGACGCGCTGCGCAGAGAAACAACTACCCTGGACCCCGACTCGGGGTGAAGATGTCGGACGCTGCGCCCCGCACGTTCTCGGAGGAGAAGCTTCGCGCTGGTCAGACGGTGATCGGCTTGCAGGCTGGCTATGCAGGCGGAGCGTCGCAGGCGGGCATGAAGGCTCCCGGTACGACACGACACATGTAGACGTTTGTCCCCTTCTCTCTGCCTTGACCGCTAGCCTCTTCCTTTTTTTTTTTCTTAGCAAGCTCAGCAACCAGGGGCCTGAATTTTTTTTTTTCCTTTCCGAGTTTGGTCAAGGCCAGCCTGCTTTGTGCAGCGCAGCAATAAAATGTCAAGTATTTTCTGGTTGACTGAGCGCTCCCTGTGGATCCACCCTCAATCAGGCAGAGCTGTGTACTGGTGGTCACGTGCACGCTCTGAAGGCAGAGTTTGTTGGTTGTTACAGCCAATCAGCCAATCATGGTTGCTATGCAGTGAAGATGATGTGCTCATGTACTCGCCGTGGTATAGTCTTATTGCAATGTGTGCGTCAGAAAGTGAAAGCCAGCCAGTGGGATAACTCGCCATGCAAAAGTTGAGAATGGGGTTTTTATTTCTGTATTTTCCTTCTGCAGTTTCTTTCCTTACAATCTATTTTATGTATATAGTAATTTCTGAGTGCGAGGCATTAAGGGCGAATAAAGGCCGAAGAGCATAAATGCTGAGGTGAAGCCGAGGCTTTCTTCCGATGATCCATATTCATTCGTCTGCGATGCCCAGGACGAAAAAAAAAAATATTGTACTAAGCTGAAATCGTTCAAATGGATCTCAGTTGTCCTCAAAAGTTTTTCAGGTACAACCTTTCCGTTCCTTGCAAAAAGTTCGCCCACGTGGCCTTTCCAGTCCGTCCATGCTTCTGGTCAAAGAAAGAAGGACAATGGATGATGACATATCTTCCTCAGCAGTTGCCGCAGTCTTAGACTTTTGCGAGCCGCAGGCAATGAAGGACCCCATAGCCTTTTGGATAACAACTTTCGAAGAGCTTTACAAGGAGAAAAAACATCGCTTTCGACCTAACTGCTCTCCTAAAGAGTTGAATGAAGCTCTGCACTCAACGTTTGAGCCGGAGATGCGAAGTCCGACTGCAAGGAGCTCACTCAAGTGCTGCAGCACAAGTAACCGCTGCCGCTGTGACTTGTCGGGGAAAAAAAAGCGGTCATTCAAACGAACCCAACTCTTTTTGACAAGACCACAATCAGGATTGCTTCTAGACGTTTTGGCCACACTGTGGTGGCCTTCTTCAGTGGAATGATGCAAACAACTGACATGAATCGAACTTTTTATCTCCACGTAGACGCTAAAGCATGCACAAAGCAAGACCCTATTTTTGCACTAAGTCTAGCCATGCTGCGCTAAGTTCGACACCATGATCCTTGTCTACTTGGAGATAAAAAGTTCAATTCGTGTCAGTTGTTTTCATCATTTTACTGAAGAAGGCCACCACAGTGTGGCCGAAACGTCTAGAAGCAATCCTGATTGTGGTCTTGTCGAAAAGAGTTGGGTTCGTTTGAAAGCCCCATTATGCCCTTGTTCTGGCTCTCTCCAGTTACCATGAGCTTGCACTTTCTGGATGTCTACCTGAGCATGACCAGCCCATGCAACATCACTCGCATTTGAGAACAGCAACATCTCAACTTTGGCCGTTGCTGGCCAAATGGGGAATGAAGTTGGAGTGGAGAAATGACTTTTCCAGAATGACAACTCCCTACATGCATCTTCATCCAGGTGGACATGGCAACTGTAGCGCGGCACCATCATAATCAACCTGTACAAACTTCTCGTCCACAAACAAGTGACCGGGCCTACGGCTAACCGCATCGACAACACATGGCCTACAAAGGCAGCGACTGTGCGAGCTCTTACAGAACGGTGGCTATCCCACACAAGTTCCAAAACCTGTTGCATTCGCTCCAAGTGACGCTCCAGTACAAAAAACAAACCCGCTCCCATGCCAGCTACATAGCCTAGGCATTTGACCTGCTGCTGAGGTTCCCATCTGCACTTCGGATCCCTCAGCATAAACCCGCACTTAATGACATCCGCACGAACTTGTTGCCCTTGCAGCCGGCTCAGGCCCCAATCCTGATGCGCAAGACTGCCGTCATCATAAAAAAGGAAACAGCGAAAACTTCTTCCCCGCCAGAACTTCACCAGAACACATGTAATCTTATAAAAGCAATATGGCGCTGTTTCTAAGCCGAATGGGAGCGATCGAAACAAATACACTGACCCTTTCCATTGGAAAGCCTAAAGCTTGGTGTGAGAGGGCCAAATACCTATATGGTGGTAGGCGCTCTTCAAGTCAAACTGGACTATCCAGTCTCCTCTTCTATACATCTCTGCAAAACAATCCAGCCCATCACAAGGAAAGCGAAACTTAACCAAATGCTTTTTCACACAGCGCAAATTCAAAATAAGCCGCAGCTTCCTTCCTTCCACCACCCCTAACGGGCGAATAACATGGGCCATCTTTCTTTCCACGTTCTCAGCAGAACTGCAAGCGATGAGATCTGCAATTGCACCATCAACAAACTCTTCATGTTGCAAGCAGCTCTGATGGTTGGGAAAAACTGCCTCAAGAGGCAAAGATAAAAGTGGGAACTTATAACCATCTGTGAGCACCCTCAGGACCCAACCACAAGCCCCCATCTCCTTCCACGCAAGAAGATATTGTCTCAGACGGCCAACAAGACGAGTTGGGGGACAAGGGGCCACTGTACAATCTTCTTCCCATCCCTCCCGACTGCGACCCCACTGGCAGCTAACACATCCATATCACGAAGCCCACACAATGATGCTAAACTCCTTGCCTCCTCTAAACAGCCATGTTCACATAGATTGTCATTGGATAACTCCTCAACCATTGAATTCTTGTCATCACCATCACAAACTGAATGCCCCGCAACAACCTCCACCTGACAAGCCTCAGTATTAGATTCTAAATTACACTGACTAAGAAGCCTCTGAAAACAAATCAACAACACAAGTACACGACACATAGCAGACTTCCCTGCCATTCTGTGATTCAGTCACCATGTTTTCCTGCTCCTAGAGCATGGTGGTGACTCGCGTCTCCCATGTTCTTCGGACAGGCGATCCTGAAATGCACTGGCTGTCCGCACTCATAGCAGAGCAGTTCTCGTTGGCTTCGTCCCGCGCGAAAAGGCCGTCCCTGCCTCCAGCTTCGCTTATCAGACGTGGGCGAGGGTGATCGTGATCTCAGTGGGGAGGTATGGATCTGGAACGAAACTCCTTCCTTTTTTGTGAGCTATTGTTCTTCCTCCTCGCCATGGCTTGCTTCCGGGCCTCCTTTAGCCTTCGCCTGTCTGCCTCCGGCTCGACGAGCGGCTTCTGGGAGAATATCCTCACGGTATCCCAACGATCAGAATATGAATGTGGAGCATCTGCTGCTACTCACGGATAAGCTGCTCACCTTTCTCGGCCAGCTGACGTGCACCAGACGGGTTTGTCTTGATTCCAGCGAACACAGAGGAGAGTCTCTAATTGAGCGTGTGCTGGTCCTTGTGGGCTGGCCTTCTGAGCTCCGTGTCCATGTCAGACACTTCACCAGCTTCTCTGTCCCTCCCTCCAGACCGCATTGCCGACCTGAGGTTGGCCACTCGAGCCATGAGCTCTCTTGCCCAGGCTGGAGCAGACTCAGATGACGGTGGAGGAAACCGGGCAGTCGACGACGAGGGCCCACATCTACGTGGCAACACTGGGCACGAGCGGTCACCTGCACGGAACTGGAGGCGCGTCTCCTCCCCCTGGACGACCTGCTTGACGACCTACGTGACATGATGACGAACATTGAACGGATGAAGATTAAGAGCTGGAAACACAACCTAGCATAACTGTCTAGACGACCGCGAATGGTCTCTGCCTGCCCATGTGGCGGCATATATCCGCCACATTGGCTAACGTCACATTAAGGTGTCAGTCACATATTAATCAGTCCACTTGAAGGACCATGGTTTTTCACTCTTTGACAGCCATGAAGAACTGCCAATGCATAGTGTTTTCAGGCTGCCAAGGACTGAAGGGTTTTGAAGATGTAGTTTTGCTTTGTGACAAGCATATCAAATTGGAAGTACAGTTAATCACTTCTTGATATATTTGATGGTAGTTTTCTTATGTCCATTGTTGCCTTTCAAAGTTCATACAGTTCAAGATGAGAGAAAAGTGAAAATAAGAACCTCCACGAGAAGAATTCTTAACCAAGTTTCAACATTTTCACAGTTTGTTTAATTTAATTCATCTCATTCCACAGAGTGGCCAGACGCCGCTCCACATGGCAGCTATTTTGGGTCATCATGAAACGTGTGAACTTCTTGTTCAAACCGGAGCCAACGTGGATGCCACTGATGAAGTAGGCAAAAAATTCAATATTTTCAAACAGAGAATGAAGACGATGAAATCCAAATTTTCTTCAAACCTTATTTTCTTTACTCTTTTCTCTCAGAAGTTAACTGTTTTTGTGCTGTTCAAAAGGAAACATCCAAGTTGTGTGTTGGTACTCGACTGAACTATTAAGACACCGCAACCGTCGATTGGCGCGAAACGTTTGTCGAGCAAAACTTTTGTTTCGGATGAACATTTTGAAAGAAAGCGAATTGACAGTGTTTATAGTTTGCCATGGCCTGAAGGTTTTGAAGAGGCTGTTTTGCTTTGTGACGAGCATATCAGGCAGACATAGAGTTGATCACTTCTTGTCATAATTCATGGTAGTTTTCTTACATGCGTTGTTGCCTTTCAACGTTCATACAGTTCAAGATGAGAGAAAAGTGAATATAAGAAACTACCACGAGGAGATATCTCCACAAAGTTTAGATACTTTTACAGTTTGTTTTTTTCAATTCATCTCATTCCACAGAATGGTGAGACGCCGCTTCACAAGGCAGTTTGGAATGGTCATCAAGAAACCTGTAAAGTTCTTGTTTATGCCGGAGCCAACGTGGATGCCACTGACGAAGTAAGCAAAAAGTTCAATTTTTTCAAACAGCTCTTTTCTCTCAGAAGTTAAAGGGACACTGCGACGCTTTGCCAAGATGGCGGATCTTGACTTTTTAATCCATGATTGTGTCGGCATCACTGACGTGTCAGCTACGTGACAGGCAATTGGTGCCAATTTCTTATCCACGCCCTCGCGCGCGCAGGCTACAGCGCTCGAGCTGTCAACAAGCTCTCATCAGTCTCACTCAGTGCTGAAGTGGAGTTTCGAGTGGTCGTAGCTTTCCTTCCGTTCTTTTCTCTGAGTTGTGTATGATGTCGTCGTCATCATGTTCTTCGTCATTTTCCTTCCTCGTCTGCTTTTTGATGACCTTTCTTTTTTCTTAGTCTCCCGAGGCTGGCACACGAAAACACCTCACTAGCTTCCCCGCCGAGTGTTTCCTCCGCCCCATGGCATTCGGATACTATCCCAGGGAAAACACTGAGACGGATGTGAAAAACTGATCAGCAGGCTGTGTGCTCGCGACCCCTTGGTCGACACATGAAGTGATGATCGCCTCAAGCACAACCAAACCATGTCATGTCCGTGCATACAAATCTCGACATCGAAATTCGCGCCAACTTGCCATTCGTGATCGGAGCAGAGCCGCCAAGGTCATGACGCCGAATAAATGTAATACACCTATCCGCCATCTTGGCAAAGCGTCGCAGTGCCCCTTTAACTGTTTTTGTGTTGTTGAAAAGGAAACTTCCAAGTTGTGTGTTGGTCCTCGCCTGAACTAGAAAAAGACAGCACAGCCGTCGATTGGTGCGAAAAATGTGTTGAGCAAAACTTTTGTTTCGGATGAACTTTTTGAAAGAAGGCAGATTTATAAAACCTTAAGTTTGCCATGGCCTGAAGATTTTTGAAGATGTTCTTTTGCTTTGTGACAAGCATGTCAGACGGAAATAGAGTTAATCGCTTCTTGATAGACTTAATGGCAGATACTTTACATGTGTTGTTGCCTTTCAAAGCTTGTACAGTGAAGAAAAGAATCTTCACAAGAAGAATTCTCAACCAAGTCTAAACATCTTTACAATATGCTTCATTCAATTCATCCCATTCCCCAGAATGGCAAGACGTGGCTTCACAAGGCAGCTTGGAATGGCGATAAGAAAACCTGTAAACTTCTTGTTTATGCCGGAGCCAAAGTTGACGCAAGTGACAAGGTAAGTGAAAACCTCAAAATTTTCAAACAGAGAAGAAAGGAGATGAAATCCACATGTTCTCAAATCCTTATTTTCTTTACTCTTTTCCCTCAGAAGTTCATATTGTTTTTGTGTTGTTCAAAAGGAAACATCCAAGTTGTGTGTTGGTACTCGACTGAACTAAGAAAAGACATCACAACCGTTGATTGCGATGGGTGTGAAAAGTTCTCAGCAAAATTTGTTTTTAGGATGAACATTTGGAAGAAAGCGAATTCAAAGGGCTTTAAGTTGGCCAAGGCCTGAAGGTTTTTGAAGATGTTGTTTGATTTTGTGACAAGCATATCAGAGAGAAGTCGAGTTGATCACTTCTTGATACATTTGATGGTAGTTTTCTTACGTGCATTGTTGCCTTTCAAAGTGTGTACAGTTCAAGAGAAGAGAAAAGTGAATATAAGAAACTCTACGACAAGAATTCTCAACCAAGTTTCAACAATTTCACAGTTTGTTTCCTTCAATTTTTCCCATGCCACAGAATGGCGAGACGCCGCTTCACATGGCAGGTTGGAATGGCCATCAGAAAACCTGTAAACTTCTTGTTCAAGCCGCAGCCAACGTGGATGCAACTGACAAGGTAAGCAAAAAGTTAATTTTTTTCAAACAGAGAAGAAAGAAAATGAAATCCACATATTCTTTAAATCCTTTTTTTCTTTACTCTTTTCTCTCAGAAGTTAACTGTTTTTGTTTTGTTGAAAAAAAACATCCAGGTTGTGTGTTGGTACTCGACTGAACCAGAAAAAGACACCACAACAGTCGACCGGCGCAAAAAGTGTGCTGAGCAAAACTTTTGATAAGGACGAACATTTTGAAAGGAAGCGAATTTACGGTGTTTTAAGTTTGCAGTGGCCTGAGGGTTTTTGAAGATGTTGTTTTGCTTTGTGATAAGCATATCAGACGAATGTAGACTCGATCACTTCTTGAGATATTTGATGGTAGTTTTCTTACGTGCATTGTTGCTTTTTGAAGTTCATACAGTTCAATATGAGAGAACGGTGACGAGAAGAAACCCCATGACAAGAATTCTCAACCAAGTTTCAACATTTTCACAGTTTGTTTCATTCAATTCATCTCATTCCACAGAGTGACCAGACGCCGCTTCACATGGCAGCTATTCTTGATCATCAGGAAACCTGTAAAGTTCTTCTTCATGCTGGAGCCAAAGTTAATGCAACTGACAAGGTAAGCAAAAAGCTCAATTTTTTTCAAACAGAGAAGAAAGGAGATAAAATCCACATTTTCTCAAATCCTTATTTTCTTTACTCCTTTCCCTCAGAAGTTAACTGTTTTGTGTTGTTGAAAGGAATAATCCAAGTTGTGTGTTGGTGCTCGACTGAACAATTAAAAGACACCACAACCGTCGATTGGCGCGAAAATGTGTTGAGCAAAACTTTGGTTTTGGATGAAATTTTTGAAAGAAAGCAAATTCATGGTGTCTTAAGTTCGCCATGGCCTGAAGACGTTGCTTTGCTTTATGACAAGCATGCCGGACGGAAGTAGAGTTGATCACTTCTTGATATATTTGATGGTAGTTTTTTTTTACATGTGTTGTTGCCGTTCAAAGCTCGTACAGTTCAAGATGAGAGAAAATTGAACATAGGAAACTCCACGAGGAGATATCTCAGCGAACGTTACACAATTTCAAAATCTGTTTTATTCAAATCCTCTCATTCCACAGAGTGGCGAGACGCCGCTTCACAAGGCAGCTTGGAGTGGTAATCAGGAAACCTATAAAGTTCTTGTTCATGCTGGAGCCAAAGTGAATGCAACAAACAGGGTGAGCAAAAAGGTCAATAACTTCAAACAGAGAAGAAAGAAGATGAAATCCATACTTACTTTAAATCCTTATTTTTTACTCTTTTCTCTCAGAAGTTTACTGTTTTTGTGTTGTTCAAAGGAAACACCAAAGTTGTGTGCTGGTACTCAACTGAATTATTAAAAGACACCACAACCGTCATTTGGCGCGAAAAATTTGTCGAGAGCAAAACTTTTGTTTAGGATGAACATTTTGAAAGAAAGCGAATTCACAGTGTTTCAAGTTTGCCATGGCCTGAGGGTTTTTGAAGATGTTGTTGTGCTTTGGGACAAGCATATCAGACGGAAGGAGAGTTAATCACTTCTTGATATATTTGATGGTAGTTTTCTGACATGCATTGTGGTATTTCAAAGTTCGTACAGTTTAAGATGAGGGAAAATTGAAGATGAGAAACGCCATGAGGAGTATTCTCAACAAAGTTTAATCATTTTCACAGTTTTTTCATTCAATTCATCTCATTCCACAGAATGGCCAGACGCCGCTTCACAAAGCAGCTATTTTAGGTCGGCGGGAAACCTGTAAATTGCTTGTTCATGCTGGAGCCAACGTTGACGCAACAGACGAGGTGAGCGAAAACTTCAATATTTTCCTACAGAGAAAAAGGAAGATGAAGTCCACATTTTCCTGAGATCTTCCTAGTTTTCTTTTCTCTATGAAGGCTGACGTTTTTGTATTGCTCAAAAGGAAACGCCCAAGTTGTGTGTTGGTAGTCGAGTGAAGAATTGAACTACACCACGGCCATCAATGGCCGCTTGATGTATTGAGCCAAAAAAAAGTTTTGTTTTGGTTGAACTTTTTGAAAAAAAGCTAATTCATAGTATTTTAAGTTTGGGAAAACCTGAAGGTTTTTGAATATGCTATTTTGCTTTGTGACAAGCATATCCGCAGACGGAAGTAGGGCTGATCACTTCTTGTTATATTTGATGCTAGTTTTCTTACGTGCGTTACATTTCAAAGTTCGAACAGTTGAAGATGAGAGAAAAGTGAAGATAAGAAACTCTACAAGAAGAATTCCCAACCAATCTTTAACATATTCTCACTTCATTAGTTTTCTTTGGATACACTTCATCTGACAAACAGTGGGATAAGACACTGCTTGACGATGCAGCTATCAATGGTCAGCAGGAAACCTGTAAAGGGCTTGTTTATCTTGGAGCCAAAATGAATGCCACCAAGGAATCAAGCAAAAACCAATATTTTCAAATATGGAAAAGGAAAATGAAGTCAGCATTTTCTTCAAGCCTCCCTCTTTTTTCTCGAGAAAGCCTATTTTTGTTGTTCAAAAGGAAACATCCAACTAATTTATGTCTTCATACTGGTTGGACAAAAAGACATCACAAGTGACTAGACTTTTTTTGAACGTGTTGAGCAAATACTTTTGCTTAGGATGAACATTTTCCTTGTAAAACATTCGTTCTTTTTATTTTCTACTTTGTTTATTTCTTCTCTTTCCTGTTTCTTCTGGTTTATTCAGTGTCCTTTTTTTTTTTAATCTGATAGGATGGTTACACTCCGGGAAAGCTGGCAGAAAGGAACGGCCACTCTGGATTTGAAGCTTTTCTGAAGGTAAAATAATCCAATTACTCTGTCTTGGTGCATGGTCTTTTTTGTTTCATTCGCATCGACTATCACAGGTGCTTCCCATGCCTGTTGTTCTGGTTTGTCTCCATTTGGGATGCACTTCGTGAAAGTTTAATAATCCCGTGGTCACGATTGAGAATGCTGTTTTCTCTTCCCCTTGAAAGGCAGTCTATAGAATGATATGGTGTCAATTTGCAGAACTATCAAATTGTAGAGGGAGAGCCCAAAGTCCTTTTCAATTCCCAGTTTCGGCTTTCTGGGTCACGAAAAAAAGAGTTCGGGGCCTGAAAAACAAAGCGTCGCCTGGTTTGAGCCATGTATGGCTAGTTTGTTTACGTGCTTGCTGAAAATCAGGTTCATGCCCTAGCCCCATTGTTCATCATACAGTCACAGCCAGGGCGACGGCAACGCCGTCAATCTGCAGTCTTCACCATACAACCAACCGCATACACACAATCACATGTACTGATCTGAGACAGCACCA
>JAOWAR010152907.1:0-11129 GCA_028571005.1 Clathrina lutea
CAGTCTTTTGTGCTCCTTGTTTACAACTGATGAAGTCAGAGGCATATCTGACAAAACGTCTTGTTCAATCTGTGTCTATGACTGGTGAGCTGGGAACTTTCTCCTGAATAGCGATTCTTGTTTATCTGCGGATTGTCAAGTACGATGATAATGTGGTTCACCCAGGCTGGTACATTTTGTAGTATGATCTGCCTGGCTGGGCCGAGTATTCCCAATGAGGGAGCAATTTGGCCATCTGGTAGTCCGCATCCACCACTCCAACAAAGCGCTCCTTCAGGTTCGACAGCTGACTAGCTTCCTCTGCTGATTGGCAACCAGCCTTCTCCAGTTCTTGGATGGTGTGGTAGGCAGCAATACTTCGGTCATGCACTGCCTTGTACTCATCCAAGCATCGCTGGGCAGTGCCTTTATGCTCGGCTAGCAGCTTCTTGTAACTCTCTGCCATCCTCTTGTGACCGGCCAAAACATCAGGGTTAGCATCACCACTCTCGTGCACGGTTGGCAGTGGTCTGTGATCTGTTTATCTGCTCATGATACTCTTTACACACATCACAGTAATCTCTCTTGAGTGGACTGATCACTGTGTCGTGTCGATGCTCCTTCCTCTATGCCTGAGCAGTGTGATTGCACACAGTGCCCCTTCCTGCCAGCGTTTGCGCGGTGTTGAACTGGGAGACCACAGATCGCTTGCACTTGTCTTCGTAGTGCCTGTCCTTCTTATCTGGCGCCCTAAAGCTATCAAATATGGGGTCAAAGAATAACGCTGCAGACGTTGCACCAATATGCCTGCCGTTCGGGACGCGGTTGCTGTCGACAAACGCCAAAAAGTCCTGCAGTACGTCGGGCTTGACACTGTTGGATCGCTTCCCTTCCAGTCCGTGAGAGGCATTGACCTGCCCAGCAACTTTCTGTTTCCTTAGCCTGCTCAAACGCTTGAAGTTGACTCCTAGCACATCTCACACGCAGGTGTTGCAATACAGGTAATTGCCGAGGGAGTCATACACATTCGAAAGAAGCCAGTCATTCTGCTTCTTCACGTTACGATAACGATGCACATCCGATTGTGGCTGGTAGCGCTGTCTTTTCTTCAGCGTCGTACCTTCCACCAGCATGGACTGAAACGCCTCCTTGTGGACCTCCAGCACAGAGCGGCATCCACATTTCCTGCGCTTGCTGCGCGGGGAGTCATCTGCAGCTCCAGTGTCGTCATTCTCAAGACTGCGGTCATCATCGGGTTCACCGCCGTCCGCAGCCTGACCACTGCGGTCATCACCATCGACAGAGTTAGAGACCGACCTCCACACACGCTTGTATGGTGCATGAGCACCACCAGCTTGGAAAATCTCTTCGGAGTGCTTATGTCGTCATTTAGCAGACCTGGCGGAAGCCTCCTCCGCGCCAATATCACCCATGTTGGTCACTACTTCGCCGTCGAAGCTCTCGTTCTCAGCCATCGCTGGTCGGATCTTCTCCAAACTTCGCGGTGGTCTTGTGTACATGTAGTGTCGCCATTGTACCTCCTGTGCTGCCATGGCAATAGCCAGGGAATTTATGGTAAACCTTTTCAAGCCCATATCTCAAAAGTATGTCGAGCAGTCCATGGGCCAGGTCCAAAATTCTACCATCCTGTTTCGCTTTTTGTCGGCCTTAGTTTTATTGCTTAATATCCTTCTTTGGTCCCTAATGAAGATTTCTGAGGTGGTAGTAGGTCGAAGAAAGTGGTCCAAATTTGAGGGGATTCAGTTTTGGCATGGTTACCATGGCAACAAGCCATTTCTGTCGTTCCAGAGCTTCCAGAGAAGCCACCACAGCATTAAAATATCCTCTTGGGATATTCCTAACCCTGGGAAGGGTCAAGGTACGGAGAAGAGTAGAGAACATGGTCATCTGTTGCTTGAAACCACTCCAGAAACCCAGCAGTACAAACTTCAGGAGAATCCGGTCTCATTGCCATTGTCTTCTACCTGTCATCGTGCACTGGAAAGCTCTGAATGGTTCAAGAAAGAAATTAAAGAAGGGTACAAAGAAGCATCATCGTCAGCTGAAGAATGCTCAGAAGAACGCATTTCAGAACCTGCAACTTTGAAGAGGAGGAGTTAAAGCAGTTTTTGAATTTTGACACTGATTATTCTGATCGTGATAGCCAATAACTAAATGTATAGTAATATAGCTAAGCTTTCCTGAAGAACGTAATCATATATTCCATGATGTACATCTGACAATGCTTGGACTAACAAAGAGATGAAGTCAGCAATGCAAAATAAGATCAGCTTGTCACCTGACCAAGGAAAGCAGATTCGAAATCGAACAAAGAAGCAGCGGGCGAGGGCTGGGAATGACACACGGATTGCGCAGCTGAAGCACCACTGAGCTAACTGGCAGGCAGGCCTGGTGACGCTGAAAGAGTAGCGCCCTGGTGACACTGATTATGATAATGCGTAAATGCGTGGAAGCCTGGGAGGGCTTTGCACACATCACTGCCCAAGCGCTCCGCTATGGCACTGAGACTGACATAGTGACGTCGCTGCTTTGTGCCAGCATGGAGAAGAACCTGTGCTGGGAAATGAGCAGCTGAGTACAGCAACGTCAGTATCAGGGGATCGCACGATCACCACAGCTGATCCACCTGCTGCTGCATGTTTCGCGTGTAGGAACATGCGCGTGTCGGCCTCTTCTTGACAGCACTGAAGTTCGATCAGGGACTACCACCAATGAGACTTGCAACCCATCAGTGCTTGACAGCTCGTAACACTCACCTCCATGGCAGAGTAAGAGCTTGCGATCTTGCAGCCTCTTGGCAAACTGCGGCAAAGCCCATTGTGCCAGAAAGAAGTCGATGAGAGATTACTTGTTCTCCGAGACTGCCGGGAATGTCTTCCATGTGGGCAGTTTCTGACTAGCGTGAGTTATTTTCACCCGCACCATACCGGAGGCAGCTCGCCTGTTTCTTTCCATCGACTTAATGCTCGTTGCAAGGTAGCGATCTATGACAAAGTCAACACGACCACCAGCTACGAGACCGTGAGTAGCATACCTGAACACCTGCTTGGAATACTGCCATTCCATCAAGAATAAGCGTAGCTGTTGGAGGAATATCTTCAACAGGTTGTGTGCACGTCTCCAGAAGAGGCAACAAGCTTGCTTTACTGGTTTTGACCAGGCCTCCATCTGGAGTTGCCAGGGACCAAGGCACGGGTCCTAGTTCAAAGCACAGCACCCCTGGGCTGAGACAACGTCCCTTCCTCGTTTGTTGTCTTTTCATCCTGTAAAAAGAAAAAGACCGCGTCGCGACGTACTGCTGCCGCCTCGTGAAGAGTTCTCCACGATCTTTTCATAAAGCTCCTCAACCCAATAGCTTCACTTCCCAGTTTCAAAGTGCCAGATCTCGCGCACAACAAGCAAGAGTCCCACGACATCGTCCGCTGCTTTGCTAGCCTTACTGTCGCAAACCCTTCGAGCTCAGCTCCCCCGAACTCGGGAAGCATCCAGTCTTCCTCAGAATCGCTGTTCACATCCAGTTCTGGTGGTCTAGCACGCTTTCGAGGCCGCAAAACACGGTCAGACTCAGAGCGAAGAGAGGTGCTGTCGATGGTAGAGGACGGACCTCCCCACGTGTCGCCCCGCTGTCTGTCATCTGTGAAGCTGCTGCTGAGTCCGCCGTCTTCGTCCCCGACATTGACGTCCTCCATGCTACCGTGACAAAAGCCCGGCAGAAACACAGCGTAAACTGTCAAACGGTAACAAAGAACACATGAAAGTGAAAAGGATGGATCGACATCAAGGAAAGCAGCGTGGATTCAGGCTTTCGACCTCGAACACGCCTTCTTTAGCGTTGGCGTTGCCTGGGAATTGGTACGGTGCTGACATGCTTGCCCACGGATGCATGGAGTCCTGATAACGCATGCCAGAGCCCAAAACCTGCGAAGGTCCGTCAAACGACGGCTGTTTTCTGTCCCTTTGGACACTTTTTGCACTCTACTACCACTGCCATCTTGTAAGTAGAGGTCTTGAGTAGCCATTTAAATAAAATCAAAGCCGACAAAAAGTGGAACAGACTCGATTTTTGAAGCCCATTTTCCGACCTGGCCCATGGACTAGAGGGGCAAACTTACCCTTTCTACCCAACCCGCTCACATATGATTATCAATGAAACTGAAAATCTCTGGGAAGAAATTGAACAATCAAGCAAACTTCTTTTCTCCATTCCCAATTGGCACAGACCGGATTCGAACCTGCAACGAAACGGCACCTAGCCGAACGGAAATCCTGGTGTCAATTGCCCAAACCAATCCACCGGCTGAAAAAAAGTCGGTTTCATGGCGAGCTTTGGTCTTTCCATACGACACGGTCGGACCTCGGTTCTGTGAAACACTGCGATGTGGCTCGTATGTTGGAGCCTACGGATCGCAATGACCTGAGCTGGAATAAGCTGATGAAGATTGAGGAGAGGATGAAAGACACAGAGAGAGAGAAAGAGAAACCCAGGATTTCGAAGTGAAACTATCATGGAGAAAAGAAATTTGTTTTGATAGGTCATGATTATCACATTGCTTAAACAATTCAGTTCTACAAAACAATAAATGCCATGGGTGAAAAGAAAAGGAGCAGAGATGTGGGGGAAAGGGAAGTAGAGTAGACATGCCAACGAGCCGATCCTTCTCCTACAAAAGATTTCAAAACTTTTCGTTGCAGGTTCGAATCCGGTCTGTGCCAATCGGGAATGGAGAAAAGAAATTTGTTTGACAAAACATGATAATCACATTTCGTAAACGAATTAGCTCTAAATGCCATGGGTGAAAACGAAACGAGCAGAGATGTGGGGTTCACTAATGAGTAAAGGAGAATAATATTTCAAACAATGAGACAGGGAGAGAAAGATAGATGTGAACTACATTTCGCCCATCCGGATGAAGCCCGGATTGGGGAAACGTTGTTCACTCTCTATCTTTCTCTCTCCGTCTCATTGTTAGAGATGTGGGGGAAAGGGAAGCAGACATGCAAACGAGCCGATCCTGCTACAAAGATTTCAAGACTTTTCTCGCTTTTGTATACTCTGTAATTTACACAGTTACGCGGTTGATCACACATTCTGAGAATGAATAATTCATCCCAACATAATGCCAAATGGTTGAAACCCCATTACAACCAGCCTAGGAAACAGAATATGATTATCACATTGCTTAAGCGATTCAGTTTTATAAAACAATATACGCCATGGGTGAAAACAAAAGGAGCATTTCTCCTCTCTTGTGTCTTTTTTTTTCTCAGGGCGCAGCCATACAGTCTATGTTTGTGTTCTTCATGTTCAACATGCGGAGACCCTCCTGATCAGGGTTAACACTGTTGGTGATTCCCTAAATAAATCTATCAATTTATCTCCGAATTGCTGAAGTTCACCTTAATCTCTGTTGGCATGGTGTAATGGTGGAGGGTTCCAAGTAGCTAAATGCAACTTTCTTCACGGTCCTATTTCAGTACTGAAAGTATTACAAAAATGAGACACTTTTCTGAGGGGATTTTCGTCTTGTTGACTACTACGTCTGGCTGTCCAAGAAGTGTGACCTCATGTTTTAAAGGGGCACCGCGGCGCTTTTTTGACTCCATTATTTTTTGCCAAAAAAAATTGTTGTCCTTGTGACCTCAGTGTTTTTTCGCAGTTTATGCTTTCATAAGAACTTTCACGCTGTGTGCGAAGGTGCGATCAAAACTGAAAGAATTGCAACTGAAAAGGCCATGATGTTTGTTGGCTTCCTCAGCCTCCTACAATTCAACAAGCTATGTTTTCTTCATAGTCTCACTCTTCCTCCTCCTATTCTTCTCGTTCCACGTTGTCGTTGTCGCCCTCATCGTCGTCGCCGCCGTTGTCATCATCGTGGACAGTGAGTGGACTTTCTTGGTCCCGCTATAAAATTCACTCTCCCCGGTGGTTCCAGTGCTGCTGTTACACAGGCGGTGATGAAAACTGCATGGAGGTTTTTGAATCTTTTCCAAAGTTCTCATGCTCACCAACTGGTTTGCAATTGTTTCCCATTCTTTGTATGAAGTGGGAAAGCTTCTGGCTTGCTGATGTGGCTTTATGGACTTATCTCTGGACTTGCGCCATTTTCGAACGTGCATAAACGGGGCCCAATACATTACTTTAAATTTTTGTCTTGGTGGTTCCAGTGCTGCTGGTATAGTGGTGGATATTTTACAGGCAGGGACACTTGAAGGGGTGAGAACCAGTCTGGCAATGTGATTTTTTCTATTTTTCAAACGTTCACAGAGCCCGGCAAAATATTGAGGACAGCAAGGCAGATTCCAGGTCTGTGAATTGTTTCTAGAACTAATGAAGATTAAATTCTGGAAAAGAAGAGATAAATTGATTATAATACTTGCTAATACACACGTTAGTCAAAATTGAACGGTTTTCAGAATTCCGGGTAGAAGCCTTGTGGAATAGAACTAAGCACTGTCATCACTGCTGCTGAAGCCTGTCTCCTCATCTTCATCTTCTTTGTCTTCTTCCTCCCCTGGCTCGTCCTCGTTGACAAAATCCACCTTGTGACGACTTCTGCCAGTTGCGTTCAATGAACCTTTCGCTCTAGCTCCTTGGCTTTTCTTGCCGCGTCTTCTGCTGGCTACCCAGACAGTGCAGGAGTGCTTGATAAAATGCATGGTAAGATTTTAATGATACTGGCTGGGTTAAAGCTTCCTCCATAACTCTTCCAACTCACCAGCCCAAGTACACCTTTAATTTCGACATTTCAGAAACGATACTGTTGCCTTTATCAAGATGTTTTTTCGGTCGGAATGCAGCAAGGTCAGCAAACTTATAGGGTAGAGGTGACAAAAAAAACAGGGTGACAACAAGAGAATTGAAGGCACTAAAGGTCAGGAAACTTATACGGTAGAGGTGACAAAACTGGTGACAACAAGAGAAGTTGGAGCTGCTAAATGCTTCACTGAGAGTGTTGAATCAACTGAAACAGATCACAAAACATTATCAAGGTTCAGTCTAAAACGATGGCATTCCGGGTGCTGCTTTTCTTCAGTCCCATATCCCGATTCATCACTGGCTTCTTCTTCTCAATATGGAAGGCTTCTCTGTATTTCCTTTCCCAGGTGTTGACACAGTATTCATGTTGTACAGGGTCTAGGGTACCAGACAACCAATGAAGGGCGGAGAGAGAGAGAGAGAGAGAGAGAGAGAGAGAGAGAGATGAAAGGTAGGAGTTGGCAAGGGAAAAATGGGACTGTTCACTATAGAGTCACACGGTCTGAACTATATCAGTCATTAGAGAAGGAAAGCAAGACTATTTTTAGTAAGGACTTACAAAAGTATTCTGGTCTGTGCCAAGCCTTTCAGATGAAGTATTCTGGTCGAGTGACATGACAAGATCTTCTCGAGCTTGCAACAAATCATTTCGGCTTCTCCACCTCAGGAGAGGAAGCTGCTGCTAGTGGCCCGTCTGTGGAGAAAGAGCAGCTCCCGGCTCATATCAAGGAGTGGCCCGTCTGTCCAGAAAGAGCAGCTCCCGGCTCATATCAGGGAGTGGCCCGTCTGTGGAGAAAGAGCAGCTCCCGGCTCGTATCAGAGAGTGGCCCGTACGTGGAGAAAGAGCAGCTCCCGGCTCATATCAGGGAGTGGCCCGTCCGTGCAGAAAGAGCAGCTCCCGGCTCATATCAGGGAGTGGCCCGTCCGTGGAGAAAGAGCAGCTCCCGGCTCATATCAGGGAGTGGCCCGGTCTGTGGAGAAAGAGCAGCTCCCGGCTCATATCAGAGAGTGGCCCGTCCGTGGAGAAAGAGCAGCTCCCGGCTCATATCAGGGAGTGCCCCGTCCGTGGAGAAAGAGCAGCTCCCGGCTCATGTCAGGGAGGCTTACCGGCGATTGCCTTTATTTTCACGGATAACCGCAGGATGGTCTGTTGCTGGGCTGTGCAAAATCCCCCACATAATCGGATGGAGACCATGAAATCGTACTTGCTCTTTAGCCCAGACTAGAGTTACCACGGAAAAAGCTTGAGAGCTTACAAGCAGCTCCGCTCGTATCAGCTGTTCGACGAACGTCACATCCACGACGTCAAGTTCAACGAGTGGCAAGAGGGCACACATTTTTACTTTGTGCGGGCGAAGTGCTGGCCTTCTCAAGATACCAGCAAGTCAGCACACAAGTGCATAGTGTCCGTCGATCCGGAGGAAGCCAGAGTATATGTGGCTTACTGCAGGTGTGTGTCAGGACTGGGAGAGGCTTGGTCTCCTGTGGAAGCTCTGCTTTTTGCCCTTAAAGATTTCTGTGCACGTGGTTTTCGTGCTCTGCGTAGCCCAACGGTGACAGAAAAGATCTGCAAGTTGTCACAACCCTATGCTCACAAGGTTCACCCTGTACCAGTGTCATCAATTACGCTGAAGAAATTCGACACTGGAAGAAAGAGAAAACGATGGTCAAGGTCAGGCATAAGCAAGTTTGATCTTCGTCACCCAGATGACCAGGAAATTGATCATGAGGAGTTGCAGTGCCTGCGACAGGACGTACGCGATGTCTTGCTGGAGAGCTCTTTCGAACGTGTCATGTATGACCTCGAGGCTGAGCTTGCAGACACACATGTTGCCGGGCTTGAGAAACTTCCGGATGATGTTCTCGCGTGTGATCAAGTACTTGGAGTTGCCCAGCAAGTCGAGTCGAGGTTGACGAAACCAATAGCAACCTGGAGGATACCGAGGAAGTGGAATGGCCAGCTACAGTGCCGGAGATGTTTTCACAAACATCCAAGGAGCGTCGGCCAAAGCTATTTAGCATTGTGCTGGTGGATGTTTTCAATTATGGAGAGAGTTCCACAGAAGAAGCTGCAAGAAGCCTACAGTATGATTGTGCAATCCCAGAAGCTTAGTGCTGATGATCGCAAGGCATTGGAGCAGATGACATGAAAGCAGCACACAAGCTCTGTGTCGCTTGCTGAATACTGTGGACGCATCACCTCCTCTATTGTCCATCGCGTGTCAGAGTGGAAGGCAACGACAGCTCCAGACAAACTGGTTGCTGAAATCATGCAGTATGGGGAACCAAAACAGGTGAAAGCAGGTGACCCACAGGATCACGGCCGTCACATGGAGCCAGTTGCTCGCCGGCACTACCTGGCTGAAAAAGGGAAAGTCTTTGTCTCTTGGCATGGGCTTTTTGTGGATAAGGACTATCTATTCTTGGCCACCAGCACCGATGGATTGGTGCACAAAGGCAACAAGACGGGTGTGCTGGAAACAAAGTGTCCAATGTCGATAGAAGCGCTGGCAGTTCTTCCAAGCAAACAGAAGAACTTTTGTCTACAGTTCACCGGCTCAGAGCTCTCCCTGAAAGTCAATCATCCGTACCACCATCAACTTCAGATGGAGATTGCCATGGTCTGGAAGCCAGTCGGCTGACTTTGTTGTCTACACTAGAACGAAGGATGGGGCCAACAGCCACACTGAGCGAGTTCTGTTCGATGGCAGACGATGGAGGAAGGATCGTGCCAAAGCCATTTTGTTTTATAAGAAGTTTATAGTGCTAGAAATCCTGACAAGGCGTGTGCAGCGGCAAGTCAAGCTTCTGCCGTAGCCTTTACACATCACAGAATTAATGGCCAGGACTGCTTTCTTTTGCTTGTAAACCCACACCCTTAGAAAAGCAATATTACGGTGGACAATCATGAGAATGGCATTTCAGATTTTCTCAGACAGCAATCTTATTTTTATATATGTTTCTAAATCTTATAGGGACACTTTTGTGTCAACAGCATTTGAGATGGGATGCAAGGTTGATCATAGCAATTGTGATGACAAAACAACAAAGATGAATATCTTGCACAGTTCAGTTCTTTACGATATTGACTCAAAAAAAAAAAAATCTATACAACTGCACAACTAGAAAAACATTCAGTGCTGTCAAAAGCTATACCAGAGCATATGGCAACACCTCACGAAAAAGCTAAGATGTGTAAACAACATCTCTGACTATCAGAGGTTGAAAGTCCGTAAGAAAAGCACACAACACATGTAGGACTGACAAATCTATTTCACCACATAACAATCGGAACTCTATTATTCGCTCGATGGCTCGTCCGACATGCGACCGTGCTTCAGCAATACGGCGGCTGGATGTAACTTCTGCAGAGGTTAGCTGTGCTCAGTGGGATCCAACAAAGCTTGGCATGATCAGGTGTACACCTTTGGCCTGAAGATCGTCGTTGACAACAAACCCACGGTAAGCCATAACATCTTGACCAGCTTGAAAATTGTCTAGAAGCCCGTGCGTAATCACTTGGTCTGAAGCTCAACCACCCCACATGTCAGAAACATATATGACGGCGCCAGATGGGCTTATCCCAACTAAAAGCTTGACTGTATGGTGGTGCTTATAATTCGAGAAAAACCACTTACCACTTGCGAGACCAGATGGTCGCTTTGTGAAGACCTCTGTGCAGTCAATGACGACTCGGGTGTGCGGAAATTTCTGAAACGACTTTATCAGAATTCTTGGGCTTCTTGTAGGGAACTGGTGAATTCCCCTTAGCTCAAATGCAAGAAAGTTTATCCAAGTGGTAAACAACTGGGAGACTTGGCTGACCAACAAGATGCAGTGAGCGAGTTCCAATATGCTTGCTCCCGTTTGAAACCACCTCAGAACCAGAAAAAAAATGCTGCCTGATTGGCTGACTTCTGGCTCGGCCCAGGCGACGTTTCACTCCTTGCCTGTACCTTAGATCCAAAACTGTGCACTGTCCTCTCCACCAGACAAGGCGCTTTGCTTTCGGGGTGAGATACTTCAGCAAGGCACAAAAAAACACCGTAGTTAGGCAGGCCGGTGAAATGCTTGAACTTGACGTCATTGTGCTTGATCAAAAGGAGACACTTGGGTTCGTCCTCAAGCTACGGACCTCAGCTCAGAGCTCCTCAACCTCGGCCTACAGTACAGAAACTTCATCCTTTTTGGAAAAGCAAAAAGTGTCAAATCAGTCCCCAAGGGAGTAGAACTGAAAAAGAAGAGCATAGTAACTAACAGAATAACAGACTAAATCCAAAAGGTGAGACAAAAAGCTGACTTTAATCGAGGAATAAGAGAAAAGAAGTACAACTATGTTTCGCCCCTGGGCTTCTTCAGGATAGAACCTGAA
>JAOWAR010152918.1:5000-11128 GCA_028571005.1 Clathrina lutea
GAGGCAATGATTACAAACAAGCATGCACATTCGTACAGATACAAACACTTGAACACACCGATCGTGTGGCCGAATCATAGCCTAGCACATGATCTGAAGCGTTTCGCAGGTGAGTGAAACTTGACAAGGCAAAGTCACTTGGCAAGAACGGCGGCTTCACCATGGACACCGTCATGGCACCATCTCGCGACACCCACAAACTTCTGTTCTTAATGTCCCAAAAAATGACCTGTCACAAGTACATAAAAAAACAACAGGGCAGAGAAAACAGAAGCAAAACCAAATAATCCCATAACGAGCAACAAAAGCCAAAAAAAGCTAGTCCCCCTATCTTGGATTTTCCTCCCAACTGCTGATGGAGGCTATCACAAAAAACCCCAAAATATGATCCCTGACTTTAAGGGAGTACCTAGTTCAATTGTGATTGTAACACATTACAGAAAAAGTACTGGGATAAAAAAATACCATAAAAATAGAAACAACGGCAACATTTCAAAATGAAGAATAGTAAGGAATGAAACATCTTTCAATTTCAAAGTGAATAATCGTAACGGATGAAACATCTTGAAATTTCAAAGCGATGAATCGTAACGAATGAAACCTCTTCAAGGTAGTCTTGCTCTCCGTTCTGCTCTGTCCATAATCAGATGGATCACTATATTTTTACAGTTAGCAGGTAAATGCATGGCCTGCCAGAGGGGGGAAGGCAAGGTGGAAATCTCGGGTCTGGGTGATTCGGTTGGCTCAGTGCCCTTAGGAACGGCCAATACACCTGTTGGCCACATATGTAATACAAGGTGAAAAGACCTTTGACACTTCACTCTCATCCTGACCAACACGTGGAAACTAGAGTATAGGAAAACAACCAGGCCAAAAAAGAAACGGTAGACAAGAAAGCTTCAGTGATGGCACCATCTTCAGCTTGAGAACGCACGAGAAAGAGTTCTGTGCCGTTGAAGACAAGCATAAATTCTCTTTTGCTTTCCTGACTCAGTTGTCTTAAACGGTCCATACTGACTCGCCAAATGCGAATCTCCCAACTTTCAGCACTGTCTGCGATATGGGTGAAGTTTTATCTTCAGGCAATGAGCTGATTTGCGTACCATAGCATGAAAAGCATGGAGCTGTGCGCAAACAAAGCCTTGCAGCAAAGCCACAAAGCCCGTGCATGGCCGTAATCAACTTGATATCAAAATCAAATAGATGTATCATGCCTACATAGAAACAGCATCACTGATGCCGCCAGGTGGCCCAAGATAGAAAAACACTCATGAACGACCAGTCTGGTTTGTGGAAGGTGCAGCATTTCAACTGCACCATGGTACACTTTGTCAGGAGGCTGATTTCAGGAAGACGATACGCGTTGCAATTTCCTTTTGCCTAGGGGACAGACAACTGTTACCACAAGAAGATTTAGAGATTGTACAAAGAATACAACGAATCTGTTGCCCTTTTTCAATCATACAACTGGCCTCAAGTACGTCTGATGCACCTGCCAGTGTTCTTGGCCTTACTTGAGCCAAGTAAGTCCATCTAGACAATAATAGGACACCTCTGTCTCAGTTCCAAGAAGGCGTTTTGGGGTGCTTCTAGTCAAATCTTAGCAGAATCTCATTTTGTAGCAACATCTGCCTGTCCCAAGGCAAAAGCTTCAGAAATTGAAATAGATCATTCCCGATGGTTCCACATAACGGAGGCTACCACGCTTTGGTTGAAACTCTCATAATCTACAAGAACCAGACAGCAATATCAGTAAAATTCCCTTTAACCTTATGTAGAGAGATAGTTAAGACGCTGCACAAACTTTGCACTATTCTTTTTGGCTCATATCACAACATTGCCAATGTCTTAAGGAATTTGCATGTTGACCGATACCACATGATATCAACAACTTCGATTGAAATTTCTTCTGCAGTAGCTCGTGATTAAAGGTTCCTTTGCATTTTCGAGAAAGTATAACAAGTGCATTTAAAAGACTTTCTTCGAGTAAGCAAAGGCAGCAAGGAGCCAGAGAAGCCACTGCTGACGTACGAAAGTCGCACTCCTTGCTCACTGACCACTACAACAGACCAAAGACCATTGCGGGCGAGTGAACACTTCAGCTGGCAAGAAGTGGACAAGCAGTGGGCAAGCAAAGGCGGTCGAGGGCAAGCAAAGACAGCAGATCGAGGGTGATTGTTGGCAGCAGAGCACAAGCATACATAAAACGTTTTCTGTATGGCCTTTGGACCCGTTGTCATCCCTCATGCCCTCAGGTTATGTCCTCGGCCGATATTTCACTATGGGTCTTTGTTGGCCCCAGTAGTTCAGGTTAGCAATCAGTCGTGAAACGGGTCAGCATAGAAGTGTGCGGCTTTTTAATGTTGTCTTGGTTCTGTACAATGGTTCCGCAACTAATGAACCAGATCATCCACTGCTCATGTGATTCTACTTCCTCGTGGGATTTTACTTTCAACAAATTTCAACAAATTTGTGTTTAACATTCGCCAATCAGCTGATCTCATCAATAAACAATGGCATGCACCCAAGCACCCGCACACGCACGCACACACACAGACACACACACACCTTCTGGCGATTAAGTGGTGAATGGTGGTAGCTCTCGATAACAGTGTCAGCAGAAAATTTAACCTTATAGAACGTCTCGCCATAATCCGGGGACCTGCAGTTCCAAAAATGAAATCAAACAAAACACAAAGCATGAATAAGCGTGTTCAGCAAGCATGTACCCATGCATGTGTGAAATGAGCATGTACCCTTGCACGCGCGAGAGGAAAGTTTGACTGATAATGGAACTCAGTCAGGACTACTGTCATGTTTAGCCAACATAATTTGGATGGGAATCACGAACCATCACAGGCCTTCAAGTGCAATTAGCACGACACATTTAAAAGCAAATTTAGGGAAAGTAATCTTTGAATTGATCAGCATTGTCCATTGCAGCGAGAACTGCTGCTTCCCCAAGTGCTGCACGCATGGAACTTGACAGACCAGATCCCACCTGATCAGAGTTCAAGGCTCAGCACCAATCACACTTAGCGCATTAAGCAGATAAATCCCCAAAGAAAAAAAAGGACCTTCAATTCCTTGAGTGCCGTCCAAGGGCTACATCTGAAAGCCGAAACTTAAAGGCAAAGTTACTTCCCTTTTCTTCTTCTTCTTTTGTCGAAAAAAGGATAGAAAGAGTTTCACATGATCACAGGATCATCATCAATCACATGATCAGCAAGGACACAAACAAACAAAGCGGTGGATTATTCACCTCCAACTGCCACCAGGTGCAGCCAACCAAGACATTACGCTCACATTTTACAGCCCTCAAGGGGTTTAGAAGGTATGAACGTTCTTGCAAGCCTGGCCGAAGTGCTTCACAAGCCTAACTCACACCTTTAGCACTCAGTCAGGTGTTTGCCACAGAACTCTACACGTGTACAAGCAAGTAACGATGAACTGCTGCACGAGTTGGCATTAGGAAAAGCGACCAAGAAGGGAAAAGAGAACAACAGGACGATGGAGCATGGTGCACTGGCACCTGGTTCACTCTAAGTCTATGGGAAAGACCATGCAGCAGAGGGAACAACACACCTGTATACTTCCACAGAGCCTACTGCACCAGATGCGTTTCGACTCCATGTGGAGATCAATAGCGACTGTTGCAAACACAAAATCAGGCAGAGGAGAGAAACAAGATTAGGAGGAAGAAAAAGAGAGGAGAGAGGGAGAGAGAGACTAAACAAAGTAAGCAAAGCAAAAGCACGGGTCGTAGAAGTTTGTACAACGATCGTACAAACTTTTCATCGCCTCAGAATACAGAACTTTCTTTCTCTCATCTTGATCTTCTTCTTGCTGTTTTTTTTGTTGTTTTTTTTTTCACTACGAGTAGAAGCAGAAAAAAGAAATACAGATAAACTTATACGGGAATAAACACGCTATGTTATTCTCGTGAAATGAAGGCTGATTGCTTTCTCTTTTTTCGGAACTAGAAAAAATGTGAGTCGTTAATAAATAAAATGGCGGACTATAGACCTGCAACTGCCACCAGGCACAGCCAACGAAGACGTGGCGCTCAAATTTTACAGCCCTCCACAATCTGCAGTGTTTCGCTCGCAAAGCGAGGAGTTGGAGCACGCCGTCACTTGGCTGCAGCTGCCCTGTTAATGATCGGATCAGCTTGTGACGACTGACATCTTCCTGAAGTTTAGTCCTTTACCACCCAGCAATACAAATATCGTCGATATTTCGATGATGCCTTTGCATCGATTTAACTCTGACGCTATTGCAATTTTTCGATATCTGATGACGTCAGCGAAAGCTGAGGAAAATGGCAACCTATCACTAGGTAGTTTTTTGTGGGGTTATGGTTTAAAAAAGGTTCGTATAGAAGGTTTGAAAGTTGAAGTTCTCTGCTTGTACGCACGGTCTGATCCTCTGTTGTCGTCGTGATCATGGATACGGAGAAGGCGCTGGAATACCGGATTTATTGGACGAGAATTACCCCTACTCGTTGTCGAGCGACAGCGATGATGTACTAGATAGTTCAGATGAAGAGGTTGATGACTCGGAGAGCGATTCAGAGGTGGGGGAGTAAGAAGAAGAAGATGATGACGACGAAGGAGGCTACGATCTAGGTGTCCATCGTGGCCTTTCGAGCGACGACGATAATAATGTTGGCCTTGGACGGGGTGAAGCTGCTGCACGAGGACGGGGAAGAGGACGAGGGCGCAGGCGAAGAACAGGAGAAGGATGAGGGCGCAGGCGAGGAACAGGAGAAGCACGAGGAACTGCTGCTGCACATGGACTGGCAGGTCGAGGACGCAGACCAGGACGCAGACAAGCTTGCGGATGAGGACGCGGACAAGGACGCGGTCGAGGACGATCGAGGACAAGGACTAGGAAGGTGACGAGTTCCTTCGAAACAAACACCCTTTTGCACCTCCCAGAGCGCCTGGAGCTCATTTCCCTCCCAACTTTCAACCAACAAGTGAAGTTGACTCTTCAAACTTTTTTTCTGCAACATTGCTCGGAACTATCATCCAGTTCACCAACGTTCATGCCTGGGTCAACATTGAGAGTCACCCATACTTTGGTGACAAGTTTGGTGCTTACGTGGAGACCACTCTTCAAACGACGAAACATACGAGCTTTTTGCTGTTATTATCTACATAAGCCTGGTGAAATTGCCGAACATCGCCGACTACTGGAAGACGACTGCCCTGAGCCACACATTGTATCAACAGTTTTGTTTGTAAGATGTTGTCCATTTTTTTTTGTAGTCCTTGGGTTCAGTCTGCCGTATTTTCCCAGCCTATGTGTGCAGATTGCCGATTTTCAAAGTTTTTGACTTTTTGAATGTACAAAAATACAACATTTCTAAGCCTCAGCTATATCAAATAATGTTTTGTGAAATCTGACGGGCAAAAGCTTTCATGAAATGTATGGGCTGTCATGCAAATTATGCGAGCTTTCTGTGGTAGAGGTGAACACGTTCCAGGGTACGGTTCTACATACATTGGGCCTTGGTGGTAAAGGGTTAAAGCGATCAACGTCCAATGAGTGGTGATACCCACGTCAGGTAGGTCCACCAACCGCCGGTCAGTGCAGTAACATTAGCAATGTGGCTGATACTTCTCAAACTTGGCCAGTTGCCCAACTTCTGTCCAGGTCAAGGCTGTAGACTTCTGGAAATCTCGAGTGAGTAGGTGTTTGCCAAGGCCTAGGCATCCTCCAAGGTATCTTCTGCCCTCTGAGGAAATTATTTGGCTGGTGTCTTGAACAATTTCCTCTGCCTTCTCTTGATGTTCCGGTTTGACCACCACAGTAAACTCGACCCTTCCTCCTCCTCCCTCCTGCCTCATCGTTCCTCCTCCTCCTCCTCCTCTGCCTCCATCTCCTCTTCCTCCTCCTTCTTGTTCTTCTTTTCCTTCTTCTTCTTCTTCTTCTTCTTCTTCTTCTTCTTCTTCTTCTTCTTCTTCTCCTTCTTCTTCTCCCTTTTCTTCTTCCCTTTCTTTTTCTTCTTCTTCTTCTTCTTCTTCTTCTTCTTCTTCTTCTTCTTCTTCTTCTTCATATTCTTCTTCTTCTTCTTCTTCTTCTTCTTCTTCTTCTTCTTCTTCTTCTTCTTCTTCTTCTTC
>JAOWAR010152940.1:0-11124 GCA_028571005.1 Clathrina lutea
TTAGTAGTGCTAGTATGGGCGGTATTTTCCTGGCCGGTTCTGCTGCCTTTTTTAAGGATAGGTATGACCCGTGCTTTCTTCCACTCGGCGGGAAATGAGCCTAGAGCAAAACTCTTGTTGAAAATAGCCGACAGGCTGGTAGAGATTCCTGATCGAAAGACCCTATTTTCACATTCGGAAGGAATACGGTCTGAAGGCCAGGAGATAAGCTTTCCCTGACTCTCTCCAAAAGCATGTAACAAGAATGCACTGTGTCACATAGAAAAATCAAAAACACTGTGGAAGTGCACCCCATGTGCGCGGTTGGAAAGATGATTTAAAATTGAAAAATCTGAAATGGGCAGGACTTTCAGCGTTTGTGTTAAATTCCTGTTTAAGCAAATGAAAATCCCCCTTTAATATTCCTGGAGCGACGTCCATCCAAATTTGAACACCATCCGGTTTCCAGCAGCGTAATAATTGCTCACCTCACTCCCAAACTCTGCACATGGTATAAGTTTAAGCTCTCTATTGTTAAAATCAAGTCTTGATCTCTCGTCAAAGATTAATTATTCTCTTCAATAACGTTTTTGAAAAAGAAACATGATGTTGTAGCATTATCCGGTCAGGGGCAACATGGAATATTTGCTCATGGTTGGCTTCAACATATATTTCTTGTCTCAAGCACGCCTTCAAGCCATACATTTAGATCTGGGAACATCCCTTTAAATTTCATGGGATTCCAACATTTTAACGATTCAAAAGTTTCCTTCCACTGCACATAATTATTGTTCACACACCCGACACGTCCCTTTCTCGTATTTGATGTTTTGAATGACTTGCTCTTGCCCTTGCTGCATTTACATGAAAACACCCACACACAAGCCCACACATCTAGCATAGTCTTAGTGAAGCAGCTATCCACAAAGCAGTCCAATCTTGAGCTTCTTTTCTGCTTCGTGTTTCCAATTTTGAAAAATCAATCCCCAGCAAGCTGAGGCTTCTTGAAGTGGACTTTCATCCCTTGTGCTAGAACAGAGACCACCTCTCTCTCTCTCTCTCTCTCTCTCTCTTTCTTTCTCGGAAACATCTTTTCCATTTCACCTGTTTCCAACAAACTGGTCAAGTCTCCTTCTGTATTGTGATGTCTTTGCACACCTCGCAAGGGACCAGTGCTACAAAAGTAACATACCGAGAAGATAGTGAAGACAGCACATACACATGAATAAATGTAAAATTTACCTCCCGCATTTTGATTAACCCAAGTGTTCTTTCAATGTGCAGGATATTTCGGCGGCACACCTGGCTCATGTTCTGCTAACAGCGGGTCCCATTCCCCAAGGCATAGTGGTACGTGCCTTTCGTACAATTTCTGATACTCTTTTTTCAAAACCAGCTGCCCGTTTTCCACTTCCTCACGATCTGTTTCTTGTGCAAAGGTTTCAGCGTCAGTTGTGTGATGTGTTCACTGCATTGCTTTACGTAAAAATCGCGGAAGCCAAGGCTAACAAAACCTCTCTGGTAGTAATTAAAAATCTATGCCAGCAGATGTGTTTGCTATTTAAAGGTTAATAAACTCACCGCAGATCAAGAATAGCCGCTAGTGACAGTCACTGCAAGGCGGTAGACAAGTTCAGCGACATGGTTGCCGGTGGCATGGTAGGCTGTCCGGTTCGGACATTTGGGATGCAGTTTTGCATTTGGATATCAGAGTCTAGGCACCTAAAAGCTTCGGCCATGCACATGCATGCATGTATGCCATGGTGTTTCATGCGTTGGACGTGCATGATCGATGCGATCTTGTTCTGTGCTAGATATAATTATCGATTTGCGTGATAACATCAACATTCAGAAGAGAAAACTGATCAGATGCCTGGAATTTCTTCGCAGAGCTTAATCACAAATCAGCCCAAAAGTTTGGACAGGGCGGCCTAAGGCTTGCTTTGCAGCTGCATCCTTTGCTGAAGGTCTAGAAGCACGGGTGAAGCCAGCCTCTCTGGAAGATCTGATTGCCCTTAGCCCCAACGAGGAGCTCCAAATTCTCCTCGAGCACCATGGGAAGGAGGTTCTTGCCCAAAAACCAAAAGAGCACCCGAATAACTGAGTTTATTTCGACTCTTCCGACCAAGCAGATACCAGGAAGCTGTTCCATTTTGACTCAAAAGCCAGGAACACATTCCACCTGAAAAATGCCTTGGGCCTTCCCACCACTAGACCACACACGTCAAAGACATGCAGTGCATTACACCTAAAAGGTATACTTCTCTGGCCAAGGATTTTGGCTAAACAATAAATGCTAGTGAAATAACATTTTTCCACAGGTAAGTTGAACCTTTGAGGTACTTGTTCATAGCTCGTTTGCTATGAAAAGCGCTCGATTAAGAGAGAGTTCATTGCTCATACTTTAGAGATCAGGTAATGACCTTCTCTCACGTCATGAAACGTCACAAACGGCCCAGACATGCGTGGTCGGCATGGTGATGTGATGCGGGCCTAAGTATCAATGCAATGGCGTATGTAGCTCTACTCTTCTTCGGTTTGATCGTTTGACCGGCTTCGAATGGTCGGGCCAGTGTTTGTCGTCGTTTCGAGATGGCACACAGCAAAGAGAGCAATAAGCTTACTTCATAATAGCTTGACTACAGAAAAAATCCTTGAGTACGAAATTCGCCCGAAGGCTGACCGAGGTTGATTGCCGATCCGTATTGGAAGGCCCCGCATCTCTTGGCGGCTTCATCGAAAGCTCGAACCTTGGCGGGCGTCATCGTTGCAAGCGGCTTTCTCAATCAGACCGTGCTGAAACTTCTCGCTGCGGCATCCGACATCACGCGAGAAAGAAACGTCTTTCAGCTTGTGAGGTGATCACACATACAAACGCACTGGTTGCCCGAATAAACTACCGAAAGTGACTGTAAGGCTGGACTTAATACATTGACTGATTGTGCATCAACACGGACTCGCGACCTTTGCCACGAGCGTACCTATGAAGGCTTCCGTACCCCTGGTGATTAACTGGCAACAGCATACATCAAAAAGGCCAAATTTTTGTCTTCTCCCCACACAATGCGAGCTGATCAACTTTAATTCGGCCACTTTTCACCAAGACAAACTGCACATAATTATATTTTTGAGCTTTACGGAAAGGGGAGACAGGCAATAGAGAAATGGTGAATTCATGGAGACGAAAGAGGTAGCTTGATGAGTCAGGGACAGGGGTAGAAGATGAAGCTGAAAAGAACTCACCGGGAAGACGGAGAGGAGAACCATACACCAGGTCGGCAGCACTAGCTTGAAGGTAAAATTTCAGCGCAGTGCGAATGCCGAGAGAGATAAGACCAAGGCCCTCACTCCAACGGTGTGGGAAAGGATGGGCACGTAGAGCACCCTTCCGTTGCCGGTGAAAACGTTCTACCATACCATTGGCAGCTTGATGGTAGGCGGTGGTGCGTATGCGACGAATACCAAATCAAGTCAGCAAAAGAGTTGATTCAAACTGGGCACCACAGTCAGTTGTCACAATATCCGGCATTCCATAGTTGGCAATCCAGTGCTGGACAAAAGCTAGTTGAACAGTTGCAGCCGAGGCATCAAGAAGGCGAACTGCAACAGGCCATTGCATGGGAGAGCCGGTCAACACAAGTGACAAGAGGGTGGAAGAGGACCCACAAAGTCAATGTGGACGTGACGAAAATGAGCATCGGGTGATGGAGATTGGTCAGGAGGAGCAGTTGTGTGACGCCGGACTTTGGAGCGTTGACAATAGTTACATGACCTGGTCCAGTTGCAGACGTCACAAGTTATCATGGGCCAGAAACACCGAGAGCAATTAAGATGGTGCGTTGCACGGATGGCAGGATGAGCAAGACGATGATGAAGGGTTTGACAGACTCTGGGTCGGAAACCAGCTGGGACATATTGGCGAGGAATGGCTGTGGAAACAACAACGATTATGGCCTCGTTGGAGGTAGGCACAGCTGATTTTGGATGGTGAGGCAAGAGTTGTCACGGGAGCGCAACTCTTGAAGTTGTGGGTCGCTTTGTTGAGCAGATGCCAGTTCGCTTAGGTTAACAGTGGTGGAAAGCCTCAAGCTGGTAATGTCACGTGACAAAGCATCGGCAGCACACTTGCTGGCACCGGCAAGATGGCGGATGTCAGTTGTAAATTAAGAAATGAGCTGGAGGTGGCACTTCTCTCGAGGGTTGTAGTGATATGCTACAGATAGTATAGCAGACTTCAAAGCACAGTACGGTGGTCAGTAGCAACAAAAAATTACGACCTTCGAG
The DNA here is from genome assembly GCA_028571005.1 of Clathrina lutea. Classification (NCBI taxonomy): domain Eukaryota; kingdom Metazoa; phylum Porifera; class Calcarea; order Clathrinida; family Clathrinidae; genus Clathrina; species Clathrina lutea. Next base: position 4,264 of record JAOWAR010152940.1, read on the forward strand.
AAAGACACCGAAATGGCGGATTGGCAGGTAGATTGAAAGCAACTCACCTCTGAATATTGCTGCGTGGGGCTGAGCTTATGAAAGAAAAAGGCAAGGGGTTGCCAAGCACCATCCACACCCTGCCGAAGGGCACCACCAACACCGGTGAGAGAAGCATGACACACAGGGTGGCGACTCGGCGGGAATGGCTCAGCTGCGTTGCCGTGGCGGGACCTGCCTTAATGGCAATGAATCCTTGCTGAGCAGCATCGGTCCAGGTAAGAGGGACAGACTGCGGCTTGGTAGGGTGCGACGATAGCATGTCATGGAGAGCCTGCAGGATGTCATCACAATCTGGCAGAAAGCCGTGGTAAAAATTGACAGGCCCCAAGAAATGACGGAGTTAACTGGTGGTAGCTGGCGGAGGGTACTGCTGGATAGCTGTGCCTTTAGCCGGAAGTGGCGAAATACCCGCAGCAAAGATGTTATGGCCGAGAAAGTCCAACATATGACGTGCAAACTCGCAATTCTGGGGGTGGATGAGAATGCCACTAACAGACAACAGCCATAAAACAAAAGGCGCTGGAGTTGACTGTCCAAATCACCACTGGCGATAAGAAGGTCATCCAGGAAAGCAAAACCATAGGGGAGGCCACGCAGTACCTGGTCAATTAACCGCTGAAAGGTCTGTGCAGCATTGCAGAACCCAAAACGCATGCGCACAAACTGAAAAAGGCCAAATGGGGTAATGACGGCCGTCTTGGAGATGTCATCAGGATGGAGGGAAATCTGATGGTACGCCGCATGAGGTCAATCTTGGGGAATACGGTGCAGCCAGAAAGCTGGGTGGTGAAGTGCTGTAGAATGAGGGATGGGGTATCGATCCGGAACGGTAGCAGCATTCAAGGCCCGGTAGTCTCCGCAGGGGCGCCAGACACCGGAAGGATTGCGCACCATGTGGAGATGGGATGCCCAGGGGCTGGAGGATGGCCGGGTGGTTCCAACATCAAGGATGTATTGCAGCTCAATTTCAGGCAGCAGTAAGTCGATCAGGAGGGAGACGACGCGCTCGAGCCGACATAGACTGGTGCACTGGTAGTTGGCAAATGCTGCATAAAAGTATGTTTGACAGGGAGGGTGGCAGAGTACGGACGAGTGATGTCGGGGAAATAAGACAGGAGGGATTGCACGGCGGTGGAACCATGGTGAGGTTGACCACAGGAGTGACAGGATGTAAGATGTGGGCAACGGTGGCTGCGGTTGACAGCTGAGTCACGTTGTCCACAAGAGCCTTGGCCCGCCTCTTGACAATAAGCTTGTGCACGTGCAGAAGGTCTGCACCCAAAACGAAAATCCATTGGAAGCGTCGCGGGAGACAGAGACTGACAATGAGGCTCCGAGTCCTGTATGTAGCAATGGTGCTGCCACTGACGACTTGGAGGGACTGCAGGGCATGGGGAGGCGGGCGGCGATTGCTCCTGGTACCGGGAAGGATGCTGACCTCAGCGCTTGTGTTCACAAGGAAACAGTAGCCGGTGAGAGGGTCAGCACTGCGAAACAGGCGGCTTGTATGAGCGGGGTCAGCGGAGTAGGCCACTGCTACTGTCTGGCCAGCCTGTTTCCCGACGAGATATTGCACGGAGAAGTGCAATAGCGAGCCTCGGCGCCAAATCGGCAATAGTACCAGAAGCAATGTGGACGTGGGCAGCTGTCGGAGGAAGGATTCTGGGAAAGCGGGGGTGTACGACGGGGTGATGATGAGCGTTGATAGGGAGACAGGCGGGCTGATGGCTTGGCCAGTAGTTGGAAATCCGACCTGAGCGCAGCGATCTCTGCCCGGAGACAGGCAATGTCTGAGCCATGGGAGGGTGAGCTGTCAGGAACTGGTTGTCGGCCACATGCGAAATAGTTCCAGGCGAAGCGGAGGCCAGCTCCATAAGATTGTCAGCCAGGCGAGCCTGTTGCTCCAGAGGAGTATCAGTAGTGGCTGCTAACACCAGACGGACTTGAGCATCCAGGTGCCATAGGAACAGCTTTCGGATGATTGCCTCATCCACTGGAGTCTCGCCTTGCAATTACTGCAAGTGACGGAGAAATCGGGATGACTTTCCGGCACCAAGCTGCTCCTCAGTCAACAGTTGACGCACACTCTTGTGCGCGCTCGCACAGAGCCGTGAAATGAGTTCCCATTTTAGAGTTGTGTACGGGGCCTGGGTGGGTGGCTTGAGGAAAACATCACGCACCTCATGCGCGTACTCGTAGGGCAGACTGCCCACCAAATACTGAAAGCACCCCGTGTGGCAAATTTGGCTTCAACCTGGGCCGGCGAACCAAAGATGGGGATCGGTTGGCCAGAAAGGTGGGAGTTTGAGACTGACAGCGGCCATGGCTGGAGGAGGTGGAGCAGGGACATCTTGCGTCTCGCCACCCGGCAGATCCTCTAACTGTAGTAGCAGGAGTAGCACGGAGGGCAGGAGTACGGGCACGGCCAGCGGCTACAGCGGGACGAGAAGGAGTGGTAGGTTCGCGAAGACAAAAGTTGCTCAGCACTTGAGAGCGTTCCATGATTCTGCTGCAAAGAAATGGAAACAAGCGAGATGCACCTTCCCTTTTCTTTTCTTTTCGTACTTTTTGTTTCACTGGTCTCGAACGTCGCGGTCACATTTGGGGGTTTCGGCTGGTTTTCAGAAAGAGATTTTGGTGGCGGAAATTCATCTGAAGCATGCAGTCTGATCCTCAGTTCAGCAGGACATTCCAATTCTAACCGTGAGTTTCGATTGACAGTAGTCAACTGACGTTGGTTGACAGCCATCGTGTGCACTGGGCTCTCTCCACAATGCCATGGTCAAGGGCCAGTTCAAGGCGCACTCTGCCGTGGAAAATATCAGGGCTCTTTGCGCAGTTCTAAGAGCTGCAAACATAGATGCCTCTTCCAAAGAGTTTGTTGCTGGAGTTGTGACACCTAGCTGGCAGAAAGAAATGGTGGAATACCAGCAGGAGCGGATGGTGGCCATTGAAAGTTTCCCGCCTGTGAAGAAGAACGGAGTTCTTTCTCATGGAATGATCAAGCGTGCTGCTGGAAGTGGACTCCACTTCAAACATCTCACCCTGGCTTTTCAGCGGGGTCAGTCAGACGGCTTGAAGAAACGTTCCACTGAGTTGTCCGATGGCAAGCCGCGAGTCTGAAAGAACACCAACGTTTTCTCTACAGTAGTGGACTACTTCTCGTCCAAGTGACTATCTATCCAGAAAACAGCACTATGAATTGGCAGTACTGTACTGGGCATTGTAACACACTCACACTTTAATACTAGGCATTGTAACACACATACGCAATCTCTCTCTCTCTCTCTCTCTCTCTCTTCCTCTCTCTCTGTTTATCATTTTATCTCTCTCAAGCTTTGCATATCCATTCATCCATTTAAAGACCATCGCTCGCTGTGAATATTTACACATCCATCTAAAGACCTCTCAAATCCCCTCCATTAGCAAAATGGCTCATCGAGCTTCAGTGTGGGATAATTTCTCCAGATGCACGGTGACCCCTGTGTTTCTTGTTTTCTTTTTGCATCTGTGTGAGCTGGTTGATGAGGAACTGAGATGAAGAGAGAGGTTCCATGTCTGAAATTGGAGAAATAAAGGGTCAAACGTCGTCTGACCAGGGTACCGCCAACCTTGAAAAGATCTCTTTCCTGGCAAAAAAGATGAAAGAAGTTCTTCTTTCCTTTGCTTCTTGGGATCACTTTTGTGTATTAACCAGAAGAGTTATCTAATAGCTTTCTCAAAATAGACTGCAGTCATTTTTTGGCAGCAGGGCTTCAGAAAATATCATCAGAACACACCTTACTTGTCAATCATCAGAACACACCTTACTTGTCAATCTATAAATAGAAATTTTGCAGAAAAATCCAAAAGCTCAAGAGGTTCCTCAACATTGAGCTCGATGACCCCAAGTTTTTTTTTGGCTCAAAGATGACCACCATAACCTAAACTTCCACCAGCAATAAGAAAAACACACTGTCCATTAGAAGTTAATCTCCGCTGGAGCCTCCTTAAAAGGGGCAATGCCACGGTGACGGGATCTATGGCATGTGCGCTACTTTTTACGTACTTTCTATCCTCACCGAAAGTACAAGGTAAGCTTCTGCAGCGAAATTGGAACGTGGCCTATGAGTATGAGCGGGGTACCACAGGAGAAGATTGAAAAGGTGTAAAGCACTACAACCTTGAATTCTCTGTTCTTTTTGTCGTACTTGTCTGGCACGTGCTCCACAATTACTTTTCCGCCAAGGAATCCTCTTGCCCTGCGCAAATTTGAAATCCGCCGATACGTTCACGCCGTCCTTTTGATGGTTGATCGACGTGGGCACATGGTTTCCGATAGACTTCCGTTTTCCAGAAAAAAAATTATGAAAATAATAAATGAGCCAAATTGAATGAGCTACTTTTCAGCTGCCAGAACGTTCGGATTGCGAAGACGTTTAGCGACAATCTTCGGGACAGTTTCTCCAGAACCTCGCACCCTGCCGCATGTGTGGCACTGTACCTGTAAGGACGACGACTTATTGTTTCTTGGAGAAGGGCCTTGTTAGATTTTTACTACAAAAACACCAGGTGTTTTCTCCTTTTCTGGCAACCCAATCTTAACTCATGCTCCTTCACAATAGGCTGAAATATCGGAGTGATCCCGCCCTTCCAAATGGGCAAAGAAGTATGCCACAGAGCAAAAGGTTTTTCAGACCGATGACGTTTTCAAAAAATAATGCCAATGGGGTTATCTTAATTCCCAAGAAAGTCACTTCTAAAATTTTACAATGATACAGCTTATTGTGAGCTGCATTTATCCAAAGAAAGACTTTGTTCCAGCACAAAAGTTGAAAGATAAAAGAAACAACAAAAGTCTTGTTACATATTGCTACATCTTTCTGGTGGACTGCAACCACTTGCAGCAACACTCTTAGAAGAATGAGAACTCTCTCACACATGTTACAAACTTTGGTCGTTGGCAAGACGTTACATCAGCATTGCCCCCTACATCAACATTGTTTGGAGCAGAAATTACCTGTCTTTCTCTCTGTCTGTCTCCTGCGATTCCGCTGTTGATCTTGCAGAGGCACCGTTTGGTCAATTTGCACTAATAATGCAGAAAGACAGCAATGATTGGCCACTTTCCCACTTGCAAAGAGACTTGACAACAACTAGCGTAGACGTACCTACTGAGTGCTGACCAGCCGAAAGAAAAGAAATCTTCAACTGGCCCGAGTGTAGAGGAGAACTTTCCCGCGCAGGACGCCCGTTACACGACAAGATACGCCTACAACGGACCGTAGGAACAGCAAGCTCGACCCGCGTCCATGGTCCAATGCGGGCTTGATCTTGCCGTTTATACTTGTCGGCCTGTCTTGTGCTGAGTGCTCCACAATCAAAAGGCTTGATCAAAGTAGTTTCGAATTGACCGATTTCACGAGAAATGTCTGGGTACGAGCAACGGGGCAAGATGCACGTGCGAATCGCCCATATCAATCGCGGACCAAGACGTTCTCGGTGTTAACCGGAAACATTGGTCAAAACTGGAAGCAGCACAACTGATTGATTTGAGTTTTACTGATTCCTCTTGGGCAGTCCTTCAGTTGAATAATTCTTTGCGGAAGCACAGTGGACGATTGAAGGGCACGAAAGAAGAGCTCCTTGCAGGGGGGACGTTCTACAGGGACAACCCGCCCTGCGAGATCACTGACCGGTCGCCGTTGCAGCCACCTTTGTGCGCTGGATATTATTTTAGGATGGATCGATGAATTTCCATAAAAAAAATCAAGATTTCCAGCGGCAGAGTACAAAAAAAAAATGACTGGGCTGGTGTGCTTGATGTCTTCGAACAGGTCTAATGAGAGCTCCTCGCTAACGGAAACAGTCGCACCTATTCGTTCGTCGTAATTATCATGAAGCTCCCTCTCCAACGGCAAGTTTTGCTCGTTCAACGCACTCCTTTACTTTCTCAACGGCTCGGTCTCTGTGCCCAGTCCAACATAAGGCAATTGCAAAGGGTTTTGCTTTGCCTTTTACTACCTGCAGGCTGGCGAGTATGGCACTCCTTAACTCCTTCTCCTGGCGAAGGGCCGAGAGCAGGCGCTTTCCGGAGGGGAAACACACTTTGTCATGACCAGCCCACGCTGGCATGATCCGAGAGTAGGCTACCGCTGCTTCCGGACAACATGCCTATTATTGCCACCGTCAGGCCCGTAGCTGCAGGTCCTCCACGATAATTAACGTGCGTGTGTGTCTGTGTGTGTCTGTGTGGATGTCCGTCACAGGTTATTCGGGTCCCGCATATTTCCGCTTGTGGGTAAAATCCTCCTCGTCCTTGATCGGTGCAGCAAACTTTGCTCTCCTGTCCGTCCAGGGTATGAAAGGGAAATGCACCTTTACTTCGCGTTCGTGTTTTAAGACCTGTGGGGGGGGGGGACGTTTAGCACGGCGTGCCTCAGGCCGTTGGCTTGGCGTGAGAAAAATATCTAAGCCATAAAGAGTTCCTGGAAAAGTCCGAACTTCGTGACGTCCACTGAGCATTCGCCTTTCTGGGCAAAGAGCGCGGCGCTATTTCGCGGGTTGAAACAGGATCAAATTGTACGGAGCTTGCCAAAGTCTGGTTTGTATGTATTTTCTGATCTCGCTTTCCTGTCTCTCGACAAGGACAGGCTTCATTCTTTCTCAAAGAAGGTTAACAACAGCAGTTCTTAGGACGCGAAGTGAGAAAAGATGTTGTTAAATTGGAAAGACGTTTCGGCGTCAACGCCATCATCAGTTGATCTGGTGCTGAGTCAGGACTAGCTGCGTGTTTTATAGGGAAGTGTGCATAATCCAACTGTGGGTGCAAGGTGCGAA
>JAOWAR010152951.1:0-11119 GCA_028571005.1 Clathrina lutea
GAGTCCACACTTACGACAGACAAAATCATCCTCTGTCTCAACTTCCTCGTGGTCACACTCCTCCTCTTCTTCCGCCTTCTTGCGCTCCTCCTCTTCCTTGCGCGTCCGCTCTTCCTCCTTCATTCGAACCATGTAATGGAAAGCTTCCTCGAAAATTTCTTTCAGAGATGGCTTCGTTGGAGTTGCCATGATGAAATGACACGATGCAAACGTGAGGCAGCCTTTATATATCCGCGTGGTCCCAAACGGTGGTCGGAAATTCGGCATCGATCAGAGTGAGGGATTGAAAACAGAGCGACGGCGTGGTCAAAGTTCGAAGTGGATCAACGACCGGAGAGAGAATCTCGCTGAAGGCTTTGGGTATTTCGAACGGGGTGTTTTGCCGAGTGTGAAGGATTTCCCGAGCGTGAGTGTGTTTTACTGAGCGGAGAACGGGGTATTTCGACGGAGATCGGAAATTTTTTGACCGGACAAGGCTTCAGGATAGACGGGGATTTTCTGTTACTTTCAAATTTTTGAATTATGTGCAAAATTAACGAAAATTTTTGCGAAAAAAGCTGCGTAAGAGCTACGTTCGGACTACGTTCGGGTTACATTCGGGTTAGCAAGAGCGGATACTACACTACACCGTATACTACACACCGTATACTACGCATCCCACGCATCCCACGCATCCCACGCGTGACGTCACTTCCCACGCGTGCCATAGTGCGCATGCGCATGACGTCCCCTAGCAACGTCATAGCAACGTGACGTCAGAATGACGTCAGTGTGACGTCACCAGTACCGGTGACGTCATCTGGGCACGAGTACCGGCCCCTAGCAACGGGCCCGCTGCTAGGTGCGCCGATACTGGCCTCAACACTACTACTCACGTGAGATGTCCTCACCTTGTCCAGTAGAATGTTAACTAAGTATATGTATTTTTCTGGTTCGGCTTAAAACTCAGTTCTTTGTACGCGGGATTTTTATTGGCTTCGATTGCATTCTCTTTAACCTATAACACCTTCTACAAAGCGTGATGTTCTTTCTCTTCATTCAGTACTGGCTGAAATTACTGGATACCTGAAGATTGGCTGTTGTGCCATGTGTTGCATTTGTGACTAGAGATAGGTTTAAATGACTAGCATAACCGTGGAATGTTCTATTTTTACGGTAATGTACTCTCTAGCTTCACCTGAGAGCCTGTTCAAATAGACATGGTATTATAAAGGCTGCAAAAAAGCTGCGAAAACCCCTTTCACGGCCAGTGCTGAAAGCGCAGACAGAACAAAGAGCTTGAATACACTTAACGCGGGACGAGAGAGGCAATTATTCTGTAACTCTGAGTACCACAAACGGAATTAATCTTCAGACAGCTCTGGATGCTTTTTGTATTATATGTACCCTATATGTTAATTGTCAAGGCAAACATATAAAGATTATGACGTCAAAGCAAGACATTGAGGGGCGGCACACTCTACGGCGTTTCGCCCATGCAATTCTCTTCATGAGATACACAAGGGCGGGGCTCAAACTTATAACAAAGCAAGGCTATGCACGCTTGTGGGGATCACAGAAATTTGAACTGACGTCCTAACTGACACAATTTACTACTTTGCCACAATTAAGGCCGGAACAAAATCCTTTTCAGCGCAACACTCCTGCGCTTTTATTCGAACAAACATTGCCGCTATACGGTGTCTTCATGTCGCTGGCCACGGCAGTTCCTGTGCGGCAATCTAGTTTTTTGGGCCGAGCGAAACAAAATAATTGAAAAAATTGCGTCGTTATAGCAACATATGAACTGATGATGGCGTTGACGCCGAAACGTCTTCCAAATTTAACAACATCTTCTTCTCTCACTTCGCGTCCTAAGAACTGCTGTTCTTAACCTTCTTTGAGTTATAGCAACATAAGGCGCGTGCAGCGTGACTCCAGCTAGTACACCGAACGGAACTTTCTGCACAGGCCGATTGCTACGCAAGACAACCTCTATCCAAAACTTCATAGCTAGCGTTCAGCAAAGATCAAGGTACAGAAAGAAAAGAACAACAGGTGGAGAAGAGCTGAAAAAAGATCGGACAGGAGCCACAGAGAAGTCAATAGTTCAACACGCGACGTGGTCTCGGGACTGGCGTTTGAGAGCGGTTGGAGGGATGACAGCGTTGAGCGTGCTCCATAGTGACTTGCTGGATGTGGGCAAGGTCGTTGCTCGTGGCTTGATCCTGCCGCTCGAAGTCATTCAACAGGTGGTGGAGCGCTTCGAAACCCTGCTCGCCGGCGAATCCGAAGCAGCACTGCCTTTTCCTCTTGGCAGGGACGACGTGGTGCTCCAGAAGATGACGTCGCTGCTCGTGGCTTGATCCTGCGCATGCCCCTTGATGGTGGAGCGCTTCGAAACCCTGCTCGCCGATGAATCCGAGGCAGCGCTGCTTTTCCCTCATGGCAGGGACGACGTGGTCCTCCCGAAGATAAAGTTTTGGGGTGACAATTGCGCGGCTGATGGCAAAAAGGTCTTCCCTGAATAACCTCATGAAGGTGTCGATGCTGATCGCTGCAGTGACAGCAAGCAAGAGAAAGAGAACGCGTTCAGCACGACCACGGATAGTTACGGTAAGAGGCATGAGCGTGATGCGTGTATGAATCAATGCTTTTTCATTGTCTAACTTCAAAACAAAAAATCCAAAAAGTATTAGGCTAGTGAAAAGAAATTGTTTACACACCAATTGAAAACATTTTATTGGTGGTGGAGGAGGACTTGCTGCAAATCTCTCAGCATGCTGCAAAGGCATTGAACAAGCCATGGTAACGACACCCGATGCCATCACCCTATCCCAAAAACTGTGGCTTCCTGTGCATTGCCAGGACAGGACCAAGTTGGTAGATGCCAACAATGCATGACTCCAAACAAGGCATCGAAAAAAGTCAAATGTTAGGCTTAGCTTGGATGAGTGTATCTTCATCACAATGAGCTCTGCAGAAAACTGGTCTAGAGCTTTTGATGCAACAACACACATTTCTTGTAGAGTGGTTGTGATATCAATGTCTTTTGTCGTTTTGCCTCACCTTCAGGACGCTGTGGTCATGGTCGGGTGGAAATGTGCCTCCATGGTAGTGTTGCCTGTTGATACCATGTCGCTGGAGCACAGCATCAAGCTCCTGCAGGCATGGGCCACCGTCTAACCATTTATTGCACCTGAATTTCATCCGCTTGCCTGTCGAGCTTTTGTGCTTGGGTCGGCAATTGTGCAGCACTTAGTTGGAGAACATTTGCCCCTGCTTGGCCTGCTGCAGACATTTCCTCAGGCCAGATGCTGCAGAACAGCATTGTCTGCAGATTGAGTTCTGCGGTTTGCTGCAGAAGTTGATGCCGTTGGTGTTGTGGAGATTGACCTCTGGTTCAGACTCAACTGCAGCTAGCCTAGCATCAAAACTCGTATGCAATTTCGAAGCAGGAGAACAGCAGAGAAAAAACTCCATGTTCGATATGCAGGCTTGGAATGGAGATCTGCAAATGACAGCACTGGTCAACCCTCAATCATGAGACACTGTGTGCGCAGGTTATTTTTTATTCGGTTTGAACTTGAAGTACAAACTGAAAACTACATGTCACAAATTGAACATGTCTAGGAGAAGTTTATTTTTAGGTAGAAGAGACAAGAATGTCATAATTGCAAAAAAAAGAAAAAAAAAGAAAAAACAGACAGGAATGACCTTGATCAAAATTCAGAATTGTTCGCCTTGTCCTTCCCAATTCTTTGTGGTATGCATTGGTAAAGGGGTGGAAACAGAAGGACACACTAACATTGATGCATGTACAAAAAAAAAAAACTCGAACTTCCATTTTCTTTTCTGTTTCTTTTTTCAGTGTCAAGCTTAAATGTAGCACGTGAAAAGTACTAACTATAGGTAAAGCAGAACATACCGCCAGAGGGACCCACTGAACTCCATGATTTGTATGTTGTAAGGTTGAAGAGCTGTGAGCAGATTTGCCATGGTGTATTTCGTGTTGACAACGCACACAGGATCATGTTTAAGTTGGAGTTTGGGTGCTCAACATTATCAATCTGGTGATAGACCTTCATGGACCCATCACCACCATGATCTCCATTAAACTTTATCCACAGAGACATGGGCTTGGACCCTCAGTCTTCTTCAGGGACATCCTAGGCGGGGTGTCTACACCCTTGTTGTGTCACTGCACCCTCTTCCTGCTCTTGAAAACGTCTTTTCTGCCTGGGAAACCGCTTCAAAGCGCCTTATTACTTGCTAGTAGCGATGGTACAGGTGAGGTGGATGGATTCCTGGCCATTCTACATCTTTCTCAATGCCAAACCGGCTCTGGAGAGCATCTCAGTGCGGCAAATCGCGTACAGCCACGGCCGTCCCTGGGCCCAAAGAAGAACTACTCCTTTCTCTTATCCGGCAAACGAGCTCCAGTGACTTTTTGTGCTCCTCCGTTACTGCCAAACGTAATGATACTCACTGCGCTTGTCCCAGGACATCTCTGACGAGGCGCTTCCAAGCATGAGATGTTCCAAAATGTTTCCCGCGGCGTTTCAGCCTGGAGACCGACGTCTCTAGACAATGACACTACGATGTTGAAAAAAGATCTCTAAGGATGGGAAAAATACTGACTTTGCCAGGAAAAATCTGAACTTTGAGAAAACTGGAGTAAAAGCTTCGACAAAGAAAGAGGTGTCGCCATTTTCTTGTACTGGCCGACCACGGATCTGCCAACCGATCGCCTCTCTTTTCTTCGATCTTCCGCCTCAGGAGTACACCACCCGTGCGTTGCAACAACCTTAACTTACTGCCAGTTTGAATGCGTCCGGTCACCGCGATTCGTCACCTCTTGCGATTAGGCACAGCCTTGACATCTCCAACGAGGCACCTCCAAGCATGAGCTGTTCCAACACATTCCCCGCGGCGTCTCAGCCTGGAGACCGGCGTCTCCAGACCATGACACTAGGAGGTTGACAGAAGCCCTCGAACTGAGGCTGGGAAAAATAGTCAATTCGCCAGGAAAAATCTGAACTATGACAAAGCTGGAGTAAAACCTTCGACAAAAAACCAGGCGTCGCTATTATCATGTACTGGCCGACCACGAATCTGTCACGATCGCCTCTTTCCTCTTCGATATTCCACCTTAGGAGTGCACCATCCATGCGTGACAACAGCCTTGGCAATTTATTGCCGGGTTGAATGTGTCCGGTCCCTGTGATCCTTCACGTTCGGCGATCAAAGCAGAGTACCCAACTTCTTGTTCTTGCCAGCCGGCTTCGGCATATAGAGAGATGGGCAGGTCTTGCTTCGTGCTTCATCAATACTTTGGATGCCTGCGACTGACGTCATTTTCTTGCACGTGCCGCATACCTATGTATGTAAACCGTGCCGGCGGACAGTCGTGTGTGTCACCATCCGTCAACCTATTTTGATGAGTCCAGACGCTTCGCCGGAGGCTTCTTCAGAGGAATTTTCTCTGAAGAAGCCTCTGGCGCGGCGAAACGTTGGGAGAATCCCATCTGAAATGTACTAGGTAATCAACGTCTGATAACCTATTTTGATATCACATTGATCACTGCCGCGCGTGGCTTTAATCTTGCGTCTTCGTGGCAAAGCTTCGTTTGCTATCCGTGCGCGCAGCCCGCCAGCCACATGCTGGTCATAGGTTGACGCCGAACCTCATCCACCCCGGGTTATGCATCGGCACAGCGATGCCTAAAGCGAAGCGGGCGCAATAAGCATTGAATTTCCAGGCGTGGGCCAAGGACGTAGGTCAGTAGTCGGCGGTCGCGCATGATCAACACGCACTATACGTCGATACCGAACGGGCTCGCCCTACCATTCATTCCCTGCACTCCGTCTCGGCCAAGGCTATGTCTGAAGGCTCAGTAGTGCACCACATGACTTGTACACCTGGTAGATCGAGCTGTTGCATGGGAACGCAAAGACGTTGATCTTCTGACTTCAGAAATGCTTCAAACATTATGTGTGCTGTTGGCTACTGCTTGGCTACAAAAAGCCTGCAAGGGTACCATTCTCTAGCAATGAAAGGGACGGCTGCAACAGCGTTGTGCAGCGAACTTGTCCGAAGGACGCATGTCTATACGCCCACGTCCCATGACGTGGCGTGCTTGGTGATACTTCGGCCGCGGCGCCGTGAGGAGAAGATCGAGTCCATTTAAAGACTCGTATAATTGAGTCTTTCCAGAGCGCATACCATGACATACGAGTGACGCCGTTTTTCAAACAGGGGAATCGTGTAGGGAAACTAGAAGGTACTGTGATTGATCGTCAGAACACAGTGAGCTCAATTCAAGTACCACGTACTCGGCTGTTCCATGTCAACCTGTAACGGGCGCCTAAGTAGGGCCGTGAAAACGATCGGGGAGCTGGGGTGGGGTAAAGAACGTACGACGAACTTTAAATGCTGTTTTCTCCGATCGGGCAGGCAGCCTTGAGTTGTCATGAAGTCCAACTCTTGACGTGGTTTGGTTCTATCTGGGCAGCTTTAAAAAGATTGAGAAAAATTGATGGATGTTCACCTCCGTGCCGAGCTCGAAACCGGGATTCGAACCTTCACAAAATCGCCCAGCAAACGAAAATCGCCTTTTTGTCAGCTACTTCATTAAAATAAGTTTTAGCCTATGGTGGTTATCATAGCCACTATTCCATTCAGGCTTTGGAGCATTTGAGACGCGTGCAATATTTGAGTGTTCTCTCTTTCTCTGAACGGTTTATTGTTCTCCAGCCTGTCGACGTGCTCACACCAGCTACCAGGTGGTCTGACGGACACCAAACGCCCCGGGCTTATCATCATTGCCACAAACATGGCAAGAAGTTCAGACCCTATCTGGTGTCACGTGACCTTCGCCGTAGACACGGGCCTTGTAGATTTGTTCCTGCCCAAAAGCGGCGCCAATGAGGGCGGCCAAGTTCAGAGGAGCCGAGGAAGTTCAGACTCTGCTGTCTTTCCCGTCCGGTCCGTACTTCCATACAGTGTTGTATTTTACTCAGCCGCAAACTTCACGCCCTTTGCTAACGCGGTAGATTACGCACTCAGTCGAGAACCTATCATCCGTTAGAAGTCTCAGCATTCATGGTTATGAATGCGCAAGCACGCAACTTCCAGACATCATGAATGACAAGGCTTTTCGTACTCTAGGCCGCGAACAATGCCGCTGGCAAAGTATCGCGGCTTATTTCCCATCTGTCGTTGGGTTATCTTGCTCCAGCGCTGGCAACAGGCCATAGCTTCGGGCCACGTAAGACGTCTCACCGGCGTGCTTGTCAAAGTATGAGCATGCTTTGCCGAGCTGAGCAATCTAAGAGCAGGGGTCCGTAGTTGGGCAGAAGCCGTAGATAAAGTCACCGGGCATGATGCAGAAAGCATAATCTGTTCTTCATAGAGTAATATCTTCGTCCGACGTGGATGGGAAGGACCATTCGCCCCCTGGCATTTGCTGTTCAGGTAGAACAGCACTCCAATCGTGACACTGGGCTGACGCTAGGTGACTTTTAGCGAAAGCTGTGTTGTTAGGAGAAGAGCCATTCACTTGCGGCTCACCGCCCCACCGCCCTACAGGTATCAGTGTGTATACAATGCACACGAAGCACATCGTGTACTGTATACTGTCATGTAGGTTGTAGCGTTTCTCTTTAAACGGATACCTTACTTGGCAAACAGCTGCCAGCTTACTGGTCAGGGTTATTTTTGACTTTTGCGTTAAGTTTTTCCTCCTTGTTTGCTCCTCCCCAATTCTTCGCTTTTTCTTGAGGAAAAACTAAGCCTTTTCCTCTCTCAGTGTGGTGGAAACTCACCATAAATTCGTCCAAATTGTCCCTAGCGCTACTCATGGGATTTTTGAACTGCTAAAATGAAGGGAATTTCTGCCCTGTGAAAGCCATCTTGGCGAAACGTTGCCGCTCTTCACTCTCTTCCCTGCCTCTTGTGTCCTCCCCGTTTGAAAAGAAATCAAGCGAAAATGGTGCTTTAATATGTTGGCTTATATCCTGGCATTCCTAATGAATGAGGCCACCCCGCCGTGAGCGCGCTATGGTTATTCATCGTGAAGCCAGTATCTGGCTATGGCGTGAAGTGCATAAAACAACTCTGACCGAGCCATTGTGCGTCTCTGGGCGACAATTCTCCCCTGTACCCCTACAATTGAAACATCCCAATTTATTTGTCTTAAGTCGAATGATCATGAAGTTGTCGAAAAGGATACCAGAACTGAAGGCTGCACTAGCTTCAGGGCTAGAAAAGAAATTGAATTGTGTAATCTCAGCATATAAAATCGTTTTTTGTTTGTATTTGTGAAGCTTCGGGTGTCAAGAATGAATCAAATCAGGGGTTCGTTCATCTCGTGCGTTAAACGCACGTGTTTTGTATGTCAACGTCTGTCTATATAATGAGAACTCTGTGTTGCATTTTAATGGGTTTTTTTTGGAGAAAAATCGTGTTTGGAAGTGGAGCTACGTTTTATTTTTAATTTTCCCTGATTAAAGCCCGTACCCTCTAACGTTAGCAATAAACAGGAAGGCTGACTTTTGAGTAAACGAAGAATATCCCGGTTTTGGAATTCATTGGAAGGCAAATCACGAACATGGTAAGAGCATGCCACTTCAGGAACTTAAAACTATCATGTCATTGGGTGAAAAAGTGTTTACCAATGTCTGTCAAAGTTCCAGCAAAGTGAAAATCTGGACAAGAAGATAGGGGCGTGATGGCCAGGTCTCGTTCTCTCTCTCTCTATGGTAGCTAAGAGAGATATTGTAAAATTGGAGTGTGACCAGAAGGGTGTCTTCTGTATGACCCTAGCTGCCAGATTCAACATTAGCCAGAGCTCTCAGCAAACTCTGCCTTGCATGGGTGTCAAGTACTTTAAGCTGGCAGAGTGTTCCATGTTGTTTACAGATAAGAGCATTTCATTGTCATAAAGCATACTTTAAAGATATATTCTCTTCCTAACTAGCAGCCAGGTCATAAATACACCTTTTCCTGCCCATTGATTTGCTTTTCCTCTTCTCAGTGACCGCTCGTTTTCCTCTCTTTCTGACTTCTTAACAGTCAACGTCCAGAAGAACCTCTTCCTCATGATCCTGTGTTCAGTGACCAAGAATTCTTTTTGAATGATTTTAGCCTTTTTTGCTCCTCACTGATCGAGGAAAATAAGAGATTTTTTTCTCATTGAAGAACGACAGATTGCAAAAAGGATTGCCTCTAGACAATGGACAAAGAGATGCCCACCTCGGCAAAGAACAGCAAAGCTAAACAGGAGTTCAGCAAGAAATTACGGGTGTGGGTTGGTTATGAGCAAGCATGGCCATACTTCTGTTTATTCTATGATGAAGGCGTTTCTTAGAACGGCGAGTGTACTGTTTAAAGACGGAAAGGGTGCTCTGCTGCAACCATTCATCAATCCCATGCTGCGTGGGGACAACGAGATAATTGCCAGACCTCATTAATGCACATTATGCCCATAGGAGTTGCTTGATGAGCCACAAGTCCCCTGTCTGCCTGCCTGCCCAGCCGACTGTCTGTCTTTTCCTCTGTCTGTCTGTCCGCCTGCCTGTAAGTCTGGCTGTCTGTCTTTGTTTGGCTGGTTGTCTGTCTGTTTTTCTGTTTGTTTGTCTGTCTGTCTGTCTGGTCTGTCGGTCTGTCTGTCTTTCTGTTTGCTTGTCGGTCTGTCTGTCTGTCTGTCTGTCTGTCTGTTTGTCCGTCTGGTTTGTCTGTCTGTCTGTCTGTCTGTCTGTCTGTCCTTCTGTGAGCCTGTCTGTCTGTCTTATTTTATTCTCCACCTCTGTGGTCCATTAAGAGTAAATTCTACCACTGGTCTTTGGCTACGTACAAAAGAACCACTCAATCTTTTACATCTTCAGGAAGGCAATGCTTGCTCGAACTGTTTGCCCCCCCCCCCCCTTAAAAAACAAGGAATCCCCAACTCCGCATCTTTTGTCAGCCTACCTCCCTCCCTCCATTCACAGCTTTTTCTCTGTCACCCCGTGTGTCTCCAGAAATGGCTTCAAGTAACGGGATAAGACTGCTCTTCACCCTCCATCGACAGGTCATACGGACAGCCCGTCTTTACCTATGCGGACTGTGCCTGTTGTGCATCATGGACACAAGTTTCGCTTGTCCATGCCGAATTATGGGAACAGCATGGTCTTGCCAGTCGCGCACTCTCACATCGGTACCGCCATGTGCTCAAAACAACCCGAGCATGACGTTCTTGTAAGTACTGCAAAGCCACTAGACCGGAACTTACCTCAGGCTTGAGAGGACACTAAAAGGTTTGAAAAAGTCAGAAAGTTTTTTTTTTCAGCCTTAACGTTACGCAAGTCAGTCCATGGCGTATTCCTTACTTGCTAGGAGAACGTAACTTGGACTATTGGGTTTTAATCAAAAAGACATCGAAACATTCACTGACTATGGCATGGAAGACTGAGAAAGAGAGAGGCGAAAAGAAACTTGGTGGTAGCCCCTTGAGGACTAGTCCTCAGTCTGCAGCTCAGAATGAAGACGAGTAAAAGCAATACGAAATTGAGCACAATGCCCCTGCAACTTCAACAACGAACTGCATATACTTTTCGTAAAACCGGCTTCGTGTGGTCTAAGCAGATTGGCTCCATATATTCTGATGCTCCGTATGACAAAGTTACTCAACAACAACGACAATAATTGTCAGTTGATTTCGATTTTCTTCCCGAAGTTTCAAAAATGTTGAAGTCTTCACATAAGAAAGCCAAACAGCCATTAACCTTATCAGAGCCAGATTAATTTGACTACAAAAGCCAAGAGGTGGTGTGGGTAATATCTAAAGTCGTGAACCTATTTCCCTATAACTTACTAGGTCTTCATCACAAGGCAGCAATAGAAATTATCGCACATGACTCAGTGAAAATGTTCCTGCAAGCCAAGGCAAAAAGTTAACGTTCGTTATCAGCACAAGGTTTAGTTCTGTGCACAAATGAACGATTTCTTTATTGGAAGACCGTCGCCGCGCCGCGGTAAAGGGGATGACGTTGTATGTGTGTATGTATGTATGTGTGTGTGCGTGTGTGTGTGTGTGTGTGTGTGTGTGTGTGTGTGTGTGTGTGTGTGTGTGCGTGTGTGTGTGTGTGTGTGTGTGTG
>JAOWAR010152962.1:0-11119 GCA_028571005.1 Clathrina lutea
CTCGAAATTTTCTTGATATGAAGAAAAAAAGGTGAGTGGCGCTCGGTGGAATGCAGCATCGGTCGATTTGGTCGAATATTATTAATCTCACCCGATATCGATCGATATTGATCGGTATGCAAACATCTTAAGTTGTAGGCAACATTGCGATATGAAACTTGGAGGAAGGCAAAACCTCCCCAGCCTTTGGGTACTGGATGGCAAAAGGCAGTGTGTAATAATTTATGGAACTTTTATAGATAAAAATCTATTAAAATTAAACTGATGTTGGATTTTGGCTGCTTTCACCAGGAAGGATTAGAGAATGGTAGGGAATCACTGAACTTTTGCCAGGAAACTTCAGGGATTGACTGACATAGTTATGACTGACCTGTGCTAGGAGGTCCCATTCCTATATTACCCTGCCCTGCTGATCTCCCAGAATGACCACGTTGCTCGATGGCATGGCCAAAAACAAAAATTACTGAGCAGAAGATCGACCAAGTTACAGTGTGACGGGGCCCTAAGTAGTAACTGAGTTGGGGTATCGAGGTACTGTGTGAAATTAGTCCACTAGGGAGTAGAACTAATTTTAAACAGATGTTATCAAGAAACACTGTGAGCAACACTTGAAATATAATGTAATCAGGTTCAAACTCCATTCAGTGTTTTGTACCACAATCAGTCCGAAAGAACCGGAAAGGATAAGAGTGAACACGTTGCTAACGGAAGGGTGAACATTGATGGCATTTTAGGTTTAAAAAATGGAAGTTTATGGCCCCTAAGACAGGTCTGAGTCAAGGAGGGTGGAGGGATGTATAGTTGTGAAAAAGGTAAAAGTAACGAGTGCTAAGTGACAATAAATTATTACAAAGAACATCGCAACCTGGAACTAGGAGCCAGTAGAATCTGACAAACTTGAACATTATGGTGAAACCACACTTTGGAACGTGGTAGTGCTCTCATCAGAATACGAAGGTGGCTGTCTCACTGGCAGGTTGAACAGTGGCAGAGTACTCGGAACGCACATCCTTGAAACCAAAGTGATACAAGAACAATGTTCAGCTTCCAGTTTTAACTCATAGTGGACTCCGGTGAGGACAGGACTGACTATGAAGATGAGCCTTTGCCTAATATTTTTTTCCTTGGTTTGAGGGAATGAGGTGGCGACCTGTGAAGGTTGATCTTGTCTGGTGGGTGATTCAAAGCTACAGGTTTCGGTTGGGGTCATACTGTACAAAGTGTCAGCTATAACCGAAGATTGTCGAAATTCGAACTTGGTTAGTGGTCACAGGCTTCTTTTCTCTACGCAGGCTGCCCAAGCAGATCAGCCACAACTGGCTCAGACCAGGACTGGCCATAATGCTCAGCCACAACCGTCACAGACCAGGACAGGTAGTACTGCTCAGCAACCACCATCTCAGACCACGACTGGCAGTACTGCTCTGCCACAACCATCACGGACAAGGACTGCCAGTGCTCCTCCTCCGCCACCATCATCACGGACCCGGACTGGCGGTACTGCTCAGGTTCGTCAGTCTCTTCCTTCTTTCACTGCAGTATAAAACTTGTACAAGGTAACACCACTGTTAAAGGGGCATGTCCGTGCTATATGCACCATGTTTCTGAACTTGAGAACCGAGTCACCGTCACAAGTTTACATACATTTAGAAAGAAGTCAAACTTCTATGCCAAAAAAGTCTATCCACAGCGATTCACTTACCCTCACTCTGGAAAGTCAGGCAGGAGTTTGTGGTTCTAAGCCTGGGGATTGTGGCTTGACTAAAAAATGGGCAGGTAAGTGTCTGGTAACTCTGGTTTTCCAGGTGGCTAGCCTTTTCCAGAGGCCAGGTTCCATTTGCGTGGTAGGGCGTTGCGGCCGTGTAAAAACCATCATGGCCGACCCATGGTAAGAACGGGTGATCTAGGCCTGCTAAGGAAGGCTCCCGCTAAGGAAAAGTGCACTATGGTGCTCAGTTTCCATAGGCAAATAGTGGCCTTCTGTTGTCGTCTTCCACCGAATGTTCTGGCTGGTAATGCTGACTACCCAGGGAGACGCAAACAGAAGTTTATCCTGCCAACATGTTCCACAGGAGCGAACACTCTGCCAAGCGAAGCGGTCCTTCTTTTTCCTGCCGCCTGAGAAGACAATCTTCTTGAGCCGCTACAAGCCTAGGGCACGGGTTCAATGCCTGTTCCAAGTTTGTCATTGGGGTGTCCATTGCTCGTCTACCAATGGGTCTCTTGAAACCGAAAAAATCGAGCGCAGATCACAGGCACCTCCTGGGAATTTGTAATGCAGAAAAGAAACGTCACATGGCCGAAGCCGATGTCCTTCCCTTCCCATGCACACCATCAATGCCGTTGATGGAGCACCGAAAGGTGGGAAAACCACCTTTCGCTTTGATCACTTCACATATGTAAGCTGATCTTAGCCCGTCTCTCATAAACTGGCCTCATGCGCGATACCCCCGGCAGGAAGCGAACGATTTGTTGACTCCAGCCGGAGGATTCATCTTCTGTGAAGCTGCTCCGTGCTCCGGCGCTCTCAAGCCTTGCAAAGCGGAACGATATTACGGCTACAAAGCCAGCGGTTAATGAGAATACTCTAAAAAACGCAAAGAGCAGAATTGCCAAGAAGGCATTCATTTTTGAAATGAGACCTTAGGCAAACTTGGTTGGAGTAGCGGGCAACTCCAGGATTTAAATCTGCAATAAAATCCCTGGTGAGAACAGGAGAGGGACTCGGCAAAGTGACTTGATTTTCTTGTTCCTTACTCCGTGAAAACCCATTAGAAGTAGCTAAATTTGACAAGGAAAAAGGTAAAGAGCCTAGAGAAGCGAAAAGAGAAGTGGTTTTTGCCCCGTATATTGAAAATATGTATACAAAAACTCTGGCCCGTTACTTCGACAAGGTTGGCCTAAGGGGTCCTCTGAATTTACAAAAGAACTTTCCTGCTTAATTTCCTCAGATCACTGCTTGGATAGATGGGTACACCAGCACTAAGCACGGCGCTAACCACATTGCTCGCTCCCTCTCGCTCCAGATCTCATGGCTGGCCCTATCTGTGCAGTTAATACTGCTAGCGCTAGCTTTGTCAGGAAAACCTCAAAGCTGATTTGCCGCAGCATTCCTTGCCGTACACTCCCAGAGCTCTCCCATTTATTCCAGAGCTCTCCCGTTTTTGAAAAGCCTCCCTTTTTCTGCAAAGAAAGCCCTCTGGAAAAATATCAAACACAGATCTCAAGGCATCAATTAATGCCATTACCACAACCCAAGAAAAATGCCTAGGTTGACTCAGAGCGGGTCGAATTTTAGGCATGTTGTTGAAACACTGAAAAAGATGGAATTTCCACCTCCTCTGCTTTGTATGCAAGGGGTGCAAGACTGAATCACCGTGATCCTTCACCATCACCCATTTTTGCCTTAGTTTGGTACTAGCGGCTTTGGGAAGATAGATTCTTATTGTATTTCCTTTTCAGCCAACCAGTTTTGGTTTGGTCTGAGTAGTATATAAAATGGGAGTTCATAACAGGTTCACACACCAGCAAAGAGCTTGTGTCCCCTTAATTGAGGCTGCATGCAGTCGGCGATCTTCAGGAAAAAACTGAAGAGTATGGTCTTAAAAAAGGTGGCCGGGCCCTACAGAAGTAAAGATTGTACCAAGAGGACGCCAACAGCGCGGTGCAATGTTGGGAAAAAGGCGCTTAAGCCCAGGAGACCTGGAGGACACAAGAACAAGAACAAAGGACATGCTCGGGGGAGTGCTGAAGTAGCGCAGAGGCACTGGTGTGACAGAACCAGGATCAGCCTGGCTAAGGTTCGTCTTTGCTGAGTACTTCCGTATTCGGGGCCATAAACAAACTGATCCCAAGTTCTGGGCCACTTTAGGAATTAAATCTCCAAGAATATTACTGATAATTTCCCGAGAGGGACTCAGTGATATGATCATCTTTTCTTATCGGATACTTTGGCAAACCTCATGAGAAATAACTAATCTTACAGAGAAACGAGTAGAAAGCAGAGAGGAGCGAAAGTGGGTTTTGACTGGCACGCGGCAATAATGTGTCCATAAACCTCGACCCAGAATTTGGGGAAGATTGGCCTAAGTGTGGAGATCATCTGCAAAACCTTATTGAGAAGAGAAGCTCTATCTACTAAGATCATACAACGCTTCTCTGCTAGGCACAACTGGCACCATTTCGATGAACTCGTGATCGTGCATACAGCAGCTCTCCTACAAATCGACCATTCGATCTGGAAAAGCGGGCCTGCCTCCTTCCGGCCCCAGACATGCTTGGAAAGCTCCGTGGCCTTGCCGTACTTCTTGAAGCTTTAAGCTGGAAAGGTGGTTATTATACCGCTGCTTGAAAGTCCCTTCCGTTAACCCAAAGTAATGCTTGGGTTTGGTGTCGCACTACAGTGTTTACCACCACCATGTCCACTATCCCAGACGGAAGGCAGTCACTGTTGATGGGGGAATGGTTTGAGCAGCGACAGTTAGAGGTTCTCGTTGCCAGCTAGTCCATGCACAGGTGGTTGGTCTTCTTGAGAAAGCGTAAGTTCTGCAAACTAATGATACAGGCTACATTGTGCATATAGCTGTAGCTGACCTTCATTGTGCTGCGGTTGAAGAGCTTCTTAAACCTTTACCCTTTGGTGATGAGGTTGATGAATCTCATTAGTAATTTTCTAAATATTTTTCACCTGATTTTCCTACCGAACGGGACTTGAAAGAAGTTATCCTGGATGATCACTCTTTCTTCCTACAGGTCTTGCGTTCTATCTGGTTTTTTTGAAATGATACGATTTCAATGTAGCCACTTGCCCCTAGGAGGTCATTGTAGACGAGTGAGACCTGTTGGAAGGTGTTTTTGTCCTTGGGAATTCCAGCAACTCGTCTGCTGACAGCTGTTGGAAAACTTCTCAGGATAAGTAGTAGGCGCCTGGATGGCCAGTGTCCAAATGATGCATGCTTTTTGGCTTTCTGTACGGAAAGCATCTCCCAAAGCGGAGGGCGAGGGTGATATCTAGAAAATATCCTACCCGCAGGTTTGTCTCGACGGTAATTTTCAGTCCAAGGCTGGTGAAGTGCTTATGCATAGGTCCCAACCAGTTAACATACTTCTGCATCATCAAACCTTCCCATTGTGACATGGAACAGGCCAGATTTGTTCTTCTTCACCCAGTCATTGCCAGTTTCAAACAGTAACGAATTTTGTGCGTGGAGGATAATCTTCTTCTCCTGGTCGGAAGTGCTTGTCGTTTGGCTGGCGGTCTTCAGTGCTTTCCTAAGGAGACCTTGAAAATCGACCCTTTCAATTCGCAGATGTCAAAGCAAGTGAATACACGATTTTGCGACTGTTTGGATATCGACTGTTCCCCAAACAACAATTTACAACAATTTACCGAGCGATAGTTCGGAGACCACTGGTTCAAAGAATGGCAGTTCACTGAACAACTGTTTTGGAGACGGCCATCTTCGTAGAAAGACTACAGAACATCAAAATGCCGACCCTAGTGTGCGTAGCCTTTGGAAGAATTGGATCCTTCTTTTCTTTCTTGAGGAAGCAACATGGATTTCAATGCACCTAGCTTGGGAGATTTGCTTGTTTTTGGTTGGAATTATGTAACTTTTTGAATAAAACTTTGAACGCTTGACCATTTAGTGTCTTATTCTTCCGGAGATCAGTCACGGAGATGCTTCACGGGCCTCACGCCTTCAGCGCTCAGCCAGGTCCTTCTTAAACCAGAATCCCTGAAGTATGATCCTCAAATAAAGCGCCATTTTCCTTTGTACATAATATCAATTATCCCACTAGTACTTTTCTCACTCCTCTCCGCCAAACTGTTCCATGCCCTGAAATCATCTACCTTGAAAAAAACGAACAAACGTTTGAAAGGATTTCTTCATCCAGGTCGCAGTCCTCAAGCAATTACCTGAAAGGTTATTTTTAAGGGTTCTTCTATGCTACTGGTACCAATAGGTTCAAACCGAATCCAATGTGCGCGGTTTGGTTCAAGTGTAGCTCTTTCTTTTCAAAATATAGTCCGACGGCCTTCACGATAGCATGTCTCCAAGCGCAGCTCCAGGTGCTACTACTGATTTGCTCAGGTTTCTCCAGGGGTAGTCGTAAATAGGTTAGACTTTTA
Source organism: Clathrina lutea (assembly GCA_028571005.1). NCBI lineage: Eukaryota > Metazoa > Porifera > Calcarea > Clathrinida > Clathrinidae > Clathrina > Clathrina lutea. Next base: position 6,134 of record JAOWAR010152962.1, read on the forward strand.
CAAGAGGAGGGGCTTTCATCCGGAGTAGAACGGGGAAACTCTTGAGTTGGGAGACTTCGGATATCAATAAGCTTACTTGAACTAACTGTGCAACTGGAAGGTTCGTACCTTGTGCGTGATCACAAAAGTTCGAAATACGCCACCCTCGCTCGATTGTGTGAGAAGAACAGCTACATCTCCCACGCCTTTGCACTGGAAGTTGGCTGTCTCGGATTCTGTCCGCATTCATTTCTAGCCTGTTTCGAGGCTCTTGGCTTGCCTAAATCTACGGCCCGTCAATTCCAAACAGTCTGCTCACGTGTGGCTCTACACTTTTCTTATCTTCTCTACCTCCAGCGTGGTATCTCGCAATGGAATGCGCACAAGTCAGTTTTAGCATAATTTAGGCCCATTTTTCTTTCATTTTTCTGCCAGCTTCTTGTTATGGGTCAGCAGATATAGCCGTAACGATTGTCCTACAAGAGTCAGGTAGAAGCAACTGCTTATGTGCACATGATCGACAAATATGGCTCTGCTGACTCTTACTCTGCCGCCCTTTCCTGTTGAGTTTTTTACGGGGCCTTTAATCTTGTCACTGGCAGCAAATTCTTTTGACATTGGAGGCATCTTAGCCTGATTTCACCCCGCGCTACCTTCTTTCTTCCTTGTTATCCGTTTTTTTAGTCCTTCTTTTCTCTGCTGGGCCTAAAGTTCCTAACGGCTTTGGCCGTGTGATGTATGCAGCCACCTTAGTTTCTTTGTAACCATAGTAACTGCATAGGTCCACGTGGATTTCCGGCAGTTTTGTCTCTTGCTCTCTCGAGCGAGTTTTTGAACTTTAGTCCTCCCACTGTCTTTAAGCGTGTGGTCAAGTTGATGAATTAAAAGGGTTGCAACGTAAGGCTTAGCAAGATAACAGATGGCAACAAGGATGGCTCGCCATACGCTAGAAGTCTTCGATGGAGACGATTTTGAGGACTATGTAGGGTGGCTGAAGTTCTATTTCATTGCGCATGACATGGACAAGTCCCCCATCGGCGTCTGCTGGTGAAAAGTCGAAAGTCAACTTGAAACAGGCAGCAGTTCTAGTCTCGTACCTGTTGGCTAATACATACCGATCCTGAAGAGCTCGTGTTTGCCGAGTTTGCCGGATGAAAAGAAATACGACAATTTGTCTGGACTTCTGCATGACCATTACAAGCCCACCATTTTGGCAGTGCCATCAACAACAAGGGGAGACCGTCCTTGACTTTGCTAACAAGCTGAAGCGATTTGCAGTACTGTGCAAGTTCAAGGCACATTACGACCGGGCTCTTCTTGACCAATTCCTCCACGGTCTTCTTTCTGAGGAGACGAGGAAGGAGATCCAGGCGCTGGCTGACACTGCATCGAAACTGTTCAGCGACATCTACAATGTCGCTCTTTCTCACGAATCAGCAAAGAAGGCCTCCGAGCTCCTCACCCAGTCAGCGCCCGTTCACCAGACCAAGGTCAAATGCAGAACTCGACGACAGCATCGCGACATGCCAGAAGCCGGAAAGAAATGCTCCCTGTGTGACAAGTCCGAGCATTTTGCTGCACACTGTCATTTCAAGAAGACAAATACCACCACTGTGAAATCGTGGGGCACATTGAACAAGCATGCAGGAAGAAGAAGCAAGGGGGATGAAATGTCTCTATCAAGCACGTCAACGAGGACCCATAACCCCAATCTGGTGAGTCCGTTCCTCCGAGTGCAGCTGAATGTCTAATGTACCATGACGACTCGTGTGTTAATGTACAATCGGTCAAACCATACACCACGGAGGTCACTGGGAATGGCACAGGTGTAGCAATCGAGATTGATACGGGAAACACTGTTACTATTCTGTCGGACTCAGGCTTTTTGACAAAATGCTATGGCAAGGTATCTTATTTGGATCCATGTTCTGCTCAACTACTTAGTTACTCTGGTGATGTTATTCAATGTTTAGGGGAACTACTCTACCATTCGTAATTGGCTCACAAGCCCACATCGTCCTTGCACATATCTCTCGGGGAAACTCCACCTCACTTTTGGGCCAAGATGTGCTGTGTAAATTCAAAATGCCATGGAAGGAAATTCTGGAGGCTCACAACTTGGGGACAAATAAGGGCATGGATTTTATTCACAAATACCCAGAGCTTTTTGACACCTCCACTGTGGGGAAGGTAAATGGGATTCAAGTGAAGCTTGATGTTTCGGATGAAAGCCTGTGTACCAAAAGGCCCGCCCAGTTCCGTTGGCAATACGGGAAAAGTACATCAATGGTCTCAACAAATTGGAGGATTAGGGCATCACAGAAAAAGCGACACACTCGGATTGGGCATATCCCACCGTACCAGTCCAAAAGCCAGACGGGAGTTAAAAGGTTTGAGTGAATTACTCAGCAAAAATCAACAAACATTCACCATGTGAGCAATATCCACTTCACTCGCTGGAGGAGCTCCCGACCAAGGTTGGGCAAGGGAAGCGGTATACCAAGCTAGACCTGTCCTAAGCTTACCACCAATCAGAGTCACACCCCGGCAGCAGGAAACACACCACAATCAACAGGATCCAGGGTTTATACCAATACAGGTGTTTACCTTTCGGTGTTCACAGTGCTGTTGCTATCCTTCCAAGGGTGATGGAGGAGGAACTACAGGGCCTCTCAGGTGACGGTGCATTTATTGACGATGTTATTTGCACTGGTGACACAGATGAAGAGGATGCGCAGAACGTGGATCGGGTTCTCCACCGCCTGAATGAGTGAGGGCTCAAATTGAAACCGCAAAAGTTCAAGTACACGGAGGAGAAGATTACACACTAACGGCATGAAGATTAGGGTATTGCAAAATGCAAATCCCCCAACGACAGTACACGAACTGCAATCTTCCCTTGGTTCGGCTAATTTCCTGAGGAAATTCATTCCTCACTTTGCCCATATGGCCACACCTTTTTACGCTCCCTTGAAAGGGTGTATCATGGAGATGGGAAAATGTGCATGGAACATCTTTCAATCAGCTGAAGAAGGTGATTTGTAGCGAAGCGCTACTATCGCACTATCATTTGGACAAGCCAGTCGTCCTCCATTTGGACGCATCGGCAACTGGCCTGGGTGCTGTCCTGCTGCAATCATAGCAGTCCAGGGAACTTTGACCGATTGCATTCATATAGAGGAAATTGACACCAACCGAAAGTCGCTATGCGCAAATTGAACGCGGGGCACTCGCCATAGTCTTTGGGGTGACCAAAGTCCAGCAGTGTCTGATGGGCCAAAGCTTCGCCATTAAGACCAATCATCGTCCACTAGTCAAGTGTTTGGGCTGCCATGAATCCATTCCTTCCTTGGCGTCAACGCGCATCAAGCGCTGGACCATGAGGTTAGCAGCGTACGACTACAAGTTGGAATGTCTGGCAGGGAAAGAAAATGTGTACGCAGATTTTTAGTCACGAAAACCAATGGCTTGTGATAGTCCTTCTGAAAACGATTCGGTGACCGTACATGTTCTTCTGATCGAGAATGGTGAAATAATCACAGCAGGAGTGATCAAATGTGAGACGTCAAATGCTCCCGTTTTGATGAAAGTGGTATACCATATTTCGAACGGTTGGCCGATGGACTGCACCAATGAGGTCAAACCATTTTTTCAGAAACGAGATAAGCTGTCCATTGAAGATGGAATCCTCCTGTGGAATGAACGAATGGTAATCCCAGAATCTCTGCGCCTCATTCGGCTCAATGACCTCCACACCAAACACTTTGGCATGGTGAAAATGAAACAAGTCGCTCGACGTTACATGTGGTGGCCAAGAATCTACCTGGACATTGAACACAGTGTGAGAGCGCGTGATTGCTGTTTAAAACACGCAAAGTGGCCAGCTGCCAAAACTGGAGCCTGGTCGTGGTCGAATGGTCCATGGAAACGCATTTATTTGGATTTCGCTGGTCCATTCTTGGGCCAAATGTTCTTGCTCATTATTGATGCATTCTCGAATTTGCTGGATGTTGTCCCAATGGTTCAAGCCTTGAGTTCAGACACCATCAAAGCATTGCGGCACCGTTTCTCTCACTTTGGTCTGCCAGAGCACATTGTTACAGACAATGGCCACAAGCCAGCAATTCAAGGATTTCCTGCAGCGCAATGACACCTTGCATACTCATACAGCACCTGGTCATCCTACCAACGATCTTGCGAAGTGCTTCGTCGGCATCTTCAAGTCTAAGATGCAAGAGTTTCGCACAACAGGTGAAAGTCTTCAAGGACGACTAGATCGGGTCCTTTTGTCATATCACACAACTCCGACTAGCAGAGGACGCAATGCCTGCGAGCTTCTTATGAATCGCCAGCCACACATCCGTTACAACGCACTTCAAACATCATGAGCCAAAAAGAACGTGCGCGTTTACGAAGAAACTCAGCACACACCGATTTACGACGGGATGATGCCGTGTTTACCCTTAACTTCGGTCGCGGATCCCATTGGATTCCAGCTAGCATTGTTCATGTCAACAGTCCGTATTCGTATGACGTAGAGAGTGGCGACGTCGTCTGGAAACGGCACCGTGATTGGCTCCGTCCACGCTCAGTATCTGGCTTAGATTACAGAGCTCGTTTTGAAGCAGAAAATCCTTCATGTCCACTGTCAGTCGTTACCCCACCTCCGTTGTCCACGATTGTCTCTCTGAGTGCACCTTGCCCGTCAGCGGTTGGCAATTCGGCAACACAAGCACAACCATCTTCGGCAACGCAAGCATGATCATCACCACCAGCAAGTTCAGTGTCGGCTGATTCACCGTGCGCCCTGAACGCCTCATTGAAGATTGCCAAGGTTAATTCCATACCAGTTACGTACTTTCACTGACTTGTTATTCTTGAAATTATGAATACTTTCTTTAAGCCCACTGTCAGTCGTTACCCCAACTCTGTTGTCCACGATTGTCTCTCTGAGTGCACCTTGCCCGTCAGCGGTTGGCAATTCGGCAACACAAGCACAACCATCTT
>JAOWAR010152984.1:0-18163 GCA_028571005.1 Clathrina lutea
AAATTCGCCATAACTAAAGTCTCCAGCAAGCTTCACAGCACAGACAACTGGAAGAAAGTGGAAGAATCACACCACGGATGTGAAATTGCGAACCGCGTGGCCGGCCAAGCCAGCGCACGCGTGCCCAAGCTTTTCATGTAGCTATGGATACTTGACGCCATTTTCGTTCGCATCTGGGATGCGTGCGCATGGCTGAGGAGCCACCTTAAAGAGGACAGCGTTGAACAGGAAGTACGGTAATACAGGACGCAAAGTGCTGCAGAGGACCAGTGACATGGAAAAAGCAGAAAGGAAGAAAGGTGAGCACTCGTAGAGCATGATGGAACTTCACCGGAGTAAGACTTACGTAAATCATAATAGTAACGAGAAGAAATAGAAGGAAAGGCAGCACTTGTTAGGGAAAATAATTTAGGAATCGTAAGTCGAATGCTACATGGAAAGACCCCAACGGAAAGTCATTGGAAAATGCCCTTGGAACAAGGCTGATTTTGATGCGGGGTCAAAGACTTCCGGGGCCGCGCCTCCAAGTCTTTCTCGAAATACAGTAGCAGGGAAAACACCTTTTTCGATATATTTGGCTCAAACACGCACTCGACCCATTGACTCAGCGCTCGCGTGCTTTCTGCTAGTTTACATTACGAATTACACAGGCAGGTCTACATGTTTGCGCTGCTTGCTCTCTTTCTCAGCTGCATTTGCACACTGGAACGATGATGGGTTGCGGGGTCCTCGGCCTTGAAAGAAAAGCGCTTTTCTGACGACTCAGCTAGTTGTCCTGGATGCTCACAGGAAGTCAGCCCACAGAGGCCATGGAGGCCGTGAGCAGCCGCTGGCGTCGGTTAGACAAAGATACTGGATATTCTCTGGACGCGCGCTCATAAAAGGTGTGTTGCGTTCCTGCATCATATGCAGAAAGTTGTTCGCTAAACCACCACAGTTAGCCAGGAGAGGGTTTCCTTGCCAGTGTCTAGGTTTAGAGCAAACAAGCCACCTTGTACGTTTACTGGAGTAGATTACTTCAGGCCATTGCTTGTGAAGTGTGGCCCTGGATCAGCCAAGAGGTGGGGCTACCTCTTCACTTGTTAGTCAGTGCGTGCCATGCACCTGGGGGTAGCCCACTCTTTGTCTGCAGATGATCTTATTCTTGTTTATCGGCTTTCCACAACTCGCTGAGGTACACCGGAGGAGAAGAGGTCACTCAGGTCAGACCAGGGGACCAATTTGTGGGCCTATCAGCTGAACTGAGAAAGGCACTTCAACGATGGAATCACACAGACATTGGGAGAGAAGTCTGGCACAGGGTGGCGTGAAATGGAGGTTTCAACCAGCACCCCTCACATGTCTGGAGTTTGGGAGAGAATTGTTCAGTCTGTTTAGAGGCATTTGCGTGCCATCATTGGTGACACCTTGCTGACTGATGTCGGTCTCTCTTCTGCGTTTGCTGAGGTGGAGGCAACAATCAATGAAAGTCCCATTACACCTGTGTCCGATGATCCCAGAGATCTGGAGGAACTTACCCATCATTAGTTCTTGCTTCAACGAAAGATGGTAAGGCTTCCACCAGGTGTGTTCCGGCAAGCCGACTCACTTAGTCGGAAGCAGTGGAGAAAGGCCCAATACCTGACGAATGCATTCTGGCAGCGGTAGATCCGAGAATATCATCCAGCGCTTGAACCGTCTAAAGAACTGCCGTGAGTGTCACAATGTTCATGACGGAGACCTAGTGCTCGTGGGTGACGACAAAGTGCCTCGAGGAAAGTGGAGCCTTGGAAAAGTTGCTACGTCTTCTGTGGACCTAATAATTTAGTTTGGTTAGCGATCATACACACTGCGGCTGGTGATGAGCACCGGCAAATTGTTACTCTGTTTGCTGGAAGCAGCGGAGTAACTTGCAGTCGCTCTTGTTTGCTTGTTCATGCTGTTGATGAACGGGGGCCAGGATGTCGAGGCCAATATTTTTTGTTTGGATTTGATTGCCCATCGGTCACACACACACATCGCCGTGGTGGAGTTTTTCCATTTATTTATCTTCAGTCTCACCTTCGTGCTCAGGTTGTTCTTGTTCCTCACATCGGAATACCAATTTGGAGTTTTCCTTGCTTCGTTGGCTATCGTTGCTCATCAAATGTCGAACAACATGCTACTTTCTGATGTCTTTGCAGTTAGGGAGCAACCATGGGAGGTCTTAGGATAAGGTCACCTGTTACTGAACGCTTACTTACACACACACACATCCTCAAACCCCTATCTCCAGCCCTTCACCACACACGGACACGAGATAAGGAAGAAGAAAGGGAGAAGGAGATCGATCAGGACTCAGAACGTGGAAGCAAAAGCATGGTCAAGAGACGCACGTGGAGAACTGAAAAATGTGTGCGTGCATGCATGACCACAAGTACAACTGGTCGCCATGGGCTAGTATAGTACACATGAGTTCCGGTGTTGGTTGCATGTCAACGTACGCACCGCTAGCTAGGAGTGGGCGTTCCCGGTAGGTGACAATACTATAGCGTACCATTCAATCACACCCTTGGGGACAACAACCATGCCAGTGAACCAATCGGTCGGCTCGTCAACTGGGCGAATGACGTCCTGTGCGATCATACTCTGCAGTTCCTCCTCAACGGACTGGCGTAAGGGTATAGACACTCAACATGGCGTCACTAGAGAGAATGGAGCCGAATCGTGTATGGCTCACCGCAGAGTTCGCCGAGGCCGGTGAACAGGCTGGGAAATGCGTTGGTCACGTAGCTCTCGCTGAAGCAGTGTGACGTTGGCTCCTCCACAGAGTTCAGCGATTGTAGGACGTGTAGCGCCGTGATGCCTGGTCGACCCAGGAGGGGTACTTGTAGGTCGCGGACGACGTACCCCTTGTGGAGGGAAGACTTGTCAGTGGCTGAGAACAGTGACAGAGGCGCTGTGAATGAACCGAGAACGTCGAGAGGGCGACCATCCGGGCCACGGAGAACACGTCTGTTGGAGGTGAGACGCGGGGAAGAATGGAGAGTCGTGCGATATACATGCTTCCGGAATGGCAGTGACATCTGTGCCAGTGTCGATTTTCATCTCAATGGCTGTGCCACCCACGAATAATGTTGGCTTAGACCATGCGTTGGGAGGGTCGATGGCGGCAAGGAAGGCCTCATCAGCGTCATGAACTACTCGAACAGTGCCACCTGCAGCTGAGGGTGTCCTGCTGGAAGAGCAGCAGACGCGGGAAAAATGCCCTGTTTTACCGCAAGTCCGGCACGTCGCGTCTTTCGCTGGGCAGCTCTCGCAAGGATGCATCACTTTGCCGCACCATCCGCATTGTTGCGACCCGGTTGATGGCGCCTGACCCAGAAGTCTTGGGTGTCATCTTGGGTAGCGTCTTCGGTTGCGCGGCCTGCGTGTGCTTGGCGCCACGCCTACCCGAGTGGCATCTGTCGTGCTGAATCGCATCCGTGAAGGCTGCACCAGAACTGTTGGAGTTGGAGGTGGTCGGTGCCAGGGTGCTACGCAGAGTTCGTTGTTGGGCTTTCACCGCCTCGCTATTGCGCACACGTTGAATGGCATTGGCGAGGGTAAAATCCGACTAAAGCTGTAGCTTCTTGGAGAGGTTGGCGTCCAAAAGTCCCACGACGAGCCGGTCGCAAATCATCTCATGGCGAAGACCTTCGTAGTTGCAGTGCTCGGAGAGAGTGTACAACACAGGGATGAATGTATCCACGCTCTCTCCTGGCTCCTGGTGACGCTGGTTAAAGCGAGCGCGCTCATAGATTGGATTGTGCCGTTTGACGAAGTGGCCGTCGAACGCCTTCTTGACTTCGTCATACTTTTTGCCGTTTTCTTTGGACAGGCCAAAACTGTTGAAGATGTTCTCTGCCTTGCCACCCATGGCGTAGATCAGGGTGCTGTCTTTGCACCGCACCTGATTTCTCTGCGAGCGAGGAAGCTTTGTGAAAGCGTGCGAAACGCTTGATCCAACCGTGCAATCCATCGGGGCGAGAAAAGTCAAATTTTTCTGGAGGGTGGAGGGGAAGAGCGGTAGCCATCGGAGTGGCGGCAGGCACCACGTCTGCGTTCTGTTCCGAATCGCTCATTCGAATCCCACTTCTGACACCATGTGTTGTGTGGTGTCCCAGCCCAGAGAACAGCAGAGGACACGAGGACTGACTTTTCAACTCGAACTCTACTCCCCGAAAACTAACTCTAATATAAGACAGCACACAGCGGTAGTATGAAAGATGAGCCAGACAGGGCGTGTCTATAGATGCTACGCCGGCTGGTCGGGTTACACTACAACAACAGAGTACCGTACAAACAAGAAGCGCCTCAACAGAAGCAGAGAAGCACGGCATAGATGACGGCATCTACGAGCAGGTGCAGCTGGATCATAGAACAGGTCAGCGAAAGCAGTGAGAAAGAGCAAAAAAAAGTGACACCGGTATAACGGGGAAGCGATCAAGAGGATGAGAACAGAGAGAGAGAGAGAGAGAGAGAGAGATTGAGAGAAGGCTGTTCAAGAAGCTCACCCTCATCAGTGTCAGAGCTGCTTTCGTCACTGCTGAATTCGCTTGACACTTCCACACGCTCAACTTCAGCATTTGGATCCTCCTCATGCTCCTCTGGCTCTTGGTCTGCTGCTGCATTCTGTGTTGGTGGCGCTTTCAGAAGGGCAAGACCCACTGAGCAAACGTATGTATGCCCAAATATGGCTTATTTCTTTCCACCCTTATCATTCATGTTCACAGCGGTTTTCAAAAAATCTGCGACACCGTATTTTAGAGCACCAAAAAGAGAGTCAATACCCAAAGGGCAGTGGTTATATCATGTAAAATGAAATGACAGTGGTGAACTAAAATTTTGAGGCGCCATTTTTGTCTTCATCATAACTCAGTCCAACCAACAGATATCATAATCTAGATTTCAGCATTCATCTAGTGGACAGGTGGTCTTTACATTGCACACCTCAATAAATGTGCTACAGACACAATCAGACAGATAGCAAAGGGGGTAGAACTACCCTTAATTGCCTCGAACCCAGTCAAACCTGAAAACATAAGTACGTGTCTGTGGGCAGTATATAGTACGAGCAAATGCATGCCATTGTCATCGATTATTGAATGGTGTGGACAATAAAAGGTTAAAGTCTGTCAGCCAAACCTGTGCTTTAGTGTCTTCTCTAGGCGATTTGCAGCCATAGTCCTGTGCATTGTATGTATGCACATTTTTGAGTGCATGTGGACGTTTCTTCCTTAGCAGTGGGTCCTGTTTGGTGATGGAAACGTTGAACTGCCAAAGAAAGGGATTCATGGGAACACCAGACATGCTGTATTCACAGCATGGCATTGTAAATGGAACTGGATTGGTGAAGATAGCCATACCAGAATGAATGGTCGGTACTTCTGTAAATTCTCTACTTGGCACATAGGCGCTTATGAATCTCAAACCCCGTGACAGCCAGGTGCTTGAAAGAGGCATGCGCTTAATTGAGGTATGTGCTTATGTTTTTCAACACAACACACCATACACGAAACAGGAATTTTTTACATGTTGGTACCTGTGACACGAATACCAGTAGGTTATCATCGGTTTCGATGTACGTCTTCTGAAGAACAGTTATCGGTACCGGTAATTTTGCTGCCGGTATTCTACGTGATTTGCAGGTCGTCATCTGCAGCTTCCTCATTTTCATTTTCCTCATCATCAAGTCTGCGATCTCTTTTTCGGAGCCCAGCTTTTGCGTTCGCTCAGCCATATCCTAAAGAGCAGCTGGCTTGTTGCGCAGGGAGACAATCGAATCCTCGCTTCTGTCGAGCGCATTTGTGTGATCCCACCGTTAATGAAGAACTTTGCTGCCCTGCTCAGAAGCCTGACTCTATGCCTCAGAAATCCATGAGCAGACCAGTTCCAGTAACAGTGGGGGCATGTTTCCGGCTGCCATCCAAGCATCATACGCCTCCCCGAATTTCGACTTGAAGGCTTTTTGTTCCAACTGACATCAGCAGGTTGAAGAAATTTTGTTCAACCACCTGGCAGCATCACCACTGCGTCCACTTTCATTTTGCGAAGCTCGTGTTTTATTGAAGTCATAATTTGGCAACGGTATGCAGACAAGAAGTCTCCGCTGAAATGAAAGCTGCCCGATCACTTGTCAGACAAGAAGTCTCCGCTGAAATGAAAGCTGCCTGATCACTTGTCGTAGAATGTGGTGCATCATGGTCTCATTCATCCACCTGTTGTCAGAATAGCCGACCATGAGCTGCGAGAATTTCTTTTCCAATTCTGGAAGGTGGGATTTTGCTTCAGAACTACGTATGGCTTGCATTTCTTCCCGTTAACCTTTGCTGTGACCGTTACAGTGCAACGTATTTTCTCATGGCCTGTGGTCAAGATTGCAGCATCTTTTTCCCCAGTTTGCTTGACACTTGTCGACTCGACCGACACCTTCAAACCAGCATGGGGTCTTGTCACACCATAGAGCGCAGATAGGTCATGCTGACATTTCAAACGAAGCTGGAGAAGAAAAAATCAAGAAGTTGATGATCTTTGCTTCGAACTGATCTGGTTGACGTGGAGGTCTTTTTTTTTCACGGTGTTCTTTGATGAAAGCCACAAGCATATCTTCTAGCTCCTCGGAGTGAAGAGGCTTTCCACCACCATCAAGATGCCGGTGCTTACCTCCACCTTCTTTGCTTTTCTTATGCAAACACTCCTGCGATCGCCATAGTTTCACGCTACGCAGATCAACACCATACTCTCCACCTGCGAGCAGACACCCGACAACGTCTGCTCTTTGGATCACTCGTAGTTTCTCAGAAACACTGTACTGCCTGATTTTTCGACCCTTGTGGGAAATCAGGTTTTTCAGCTCTTTCTCATCCATGTCTGCTGCACTGGTGAATGACAAGTCACTTCTGCGAGAATTCTATGTACACAGGCAGCTCCTTTTTGGACAGGAGCTCGTTTCTCCAGCAAGGCCGCACGGCTAGGCACCAAAAGGAGATGGTAGGCGCTTAATTGAAGGTGGGCGCTTGAAAGAGAATTAATTTTTACAGTAATTACTCGTCTGTTTACTGCAGCAGACGGCATATTGCACCGTTAAAATGGGCATTTCTTCCATCTCTGTACAGAGATAGATATGGTGGCAGACTGTTAGAACAGAGCAAACGTGCTGTAATGCACCCCACTAGTTGTCTCTATGCTGTGGAAAGGCTCAGAAGGGCAGACTGAACTGCTTGCATGATGGGAATGGGCCAGTCTTCGGCTGCAGATGATTTGGACACTTCCTGATACAGACCCTCTTCTAAGAAATCACCCTTTTTGGGAAGGCCCATCACCACTTTTGTGCCCTGATGCTCCATGCCTTGCCTTGTGTCAGTGATGACACTGTTCAAGCTGTTGCGGTCTTGTGTTCTCACCTTGAATACCTCTGTTTCAAGGTACCCTGGCGAATGATCAGTATATGCTCTTTTTGCCAGGTTTGCAGTCTGATGGCGCTGGGTGCTAGTTTTTGTGTGGCCTTGACGTTTGGTGACAACATTCGCCATCGAGACTTTCCTCAACTCGGGAAGTGGATGCCACCAGGACCAAGGTATCTCAGGCTGACACTGTCAAGATAGTGCAAAGAGTACCTGTGTGCAAAATCTTCTTTGGTCTGACGCCATCAGATCGTGCTCCTATATATATAATGGACACAGATGGAAACGGCGGGGTTCAGATGTGTTTTTGTACTCGCGTTCATCTGCTAGTATATTTAGCAGAATACAGAATATCGTTGACAGGTAGTGTCACGATATTCCTGTTTTATTATTATTATTATTATTTATTTTTGTCAGCCCCTTTTCAATAGGGAAAACATAATGCCGGCCGGTTGTGTGTTGAGGTGTGCACATTGTCTGGGCAGGCCGGAAGTGGGAGCGTAGGAGAAATGACAAGGAGAACACCTTCGCTGTGCCATAATTTGATCTGGTGGGCAACTGAGAAAAGCGGGGAAGGGGCCGGCGAAACCGCTAATGTGCCGGCAAGTCGGAACGGTGTACATGATCACAGCATGCAATGCCAATAATTTTCTTCAGCAAAAATCGTGACACTAGTAGTGACACTCATGTCCACACTTTAGTAGAAAACTTTTTCAGCCGAACAAATGGTCAGGTTGAAATCAGACCGACCTGACCACTCACTACGCCCGTGAGCAAAGATAGAAGTGTGCTATGGGTTCCATTGACACAGTACTTGGTTTGCGTGTTTGAAGTGCATTTTGTTTTTCAGTTCAGAGCATTGAAATGAAGGATTCGTCGTCGCCACTCAGGAGGGCTTGGGTACACACCTAGGACCTATTTGAAAAGGTTAGTCAGGTTGAATACACATACATGTACATATCTTTGCCAGCTCATTGACAAAGAACCATGCACTTCAGTGAAGTTGATTATTGTTTAGTGAAATTATTTTTGAGTGAAATAATTCTGTTGGGATCGACCATCATCTGTCACAAACTACTTTGCACTGGTTGACATCAGAGATTTCTTAGAGGTGCTTTTGGATACAATTGGCAATGCGCTCTTTAGAAGATCCTGTGGGTTTGGCAGGAGAGGGTTCCATGTTCAATCTTAGCAGGACTGTCTTCTATCTGGTTTGAGGCTCCTTCTGTGAACGTCACTGTTTCGTCCAGAGGTGGCAAGAGCTGAGGTAGAGCTTCTCCAGCTATGAGCTGGGCTTTCTTTTTTCTTACCCAGTCCACAATGGAACGTTCCTTCATTTTTCCTCCTCACGCAAAGTTTAACATCTCTCATTGGTGCTTCCTGCTCCTGAGCATCTGCAAACAAAGTTGCATCGTGTTCCTGGTCGGCCGTGTGCAAAGGATGCTATATCCACCTTTTTTGAAAGAGGTAGAATTGCATGATCTGCAGAAGAAAGAGAGACTTACACGAAGATTGTTTGGGTTAAAGGCCTGGGGCGCCAGAAAGGAGAAAGACCAGAGTAGCATTTGCGAGACGCAAGGAGAAATTCCTGCCAATTGATCATTATACCGCACCCCCGTAACGTTACTCATATGTGCAGCCGCTTTGTTGCACCGTTCGTGTTGATCCAAACTTTGGATTTTGTACCTATAACCGGAAGTTGTTCCACTGTGTAAGTTCGCAGCGTGACAACCGATGGCGTTAGTGCTGCGCCGTTGAAGTTGTCTTGAAACTTTGATTCTTAAATGATCGAAAGGGCCGATCCCATGTCGAGCTCCATGCGGAGTGGAACTTCATCCACCGTAGGTGTCACCCAAATTGCGTCTCGCGGTTCGGACTGCACTTGGTTGACGTGAATCATGGCAAGGTCGTACTCAAACTTGTTATCTACTGCATGCACCGCGGCGCTGGGTCCGGGTGTTTTGGCGGATGTTTACGATTTCGTCGGCTTTCCACCCGAGTTGTCTTCCTGTCTCAGTGTGGTAGCTCGCGATGACCTGCAGATGCACTGCAAATGGCCTTTCTTTTTGCAGAGCGGCAGATGGCTTCCCGAAAGCGACATTCCGAGGGTGCGTGGCCTTCTCCGCCGCAGCGATAACATTTTTCAGCGTTAGTGGGCGCAGCCGAAACCGGCCTCCCGCAAGCCCGAGGCAACGGCGTGGTCTTTGAGCCGGTGCTCAGCCCTGTGAACATTCGCGGAGGCAGGCGGGGCTTTGTTTCCTGGCGCCAGCTTGGAGACATCATGAGCCGCAGTTTCCATGGCCAGGGCGATTTGAATGGCCTTCGAACTTCTTAGTTCGAACTTCTTAGTTCGTCCTCCTGGAGGAGTCGATTTCTGATGGCTTCGGATGTGACGCCACACACAAGTCGATCCCGCAACGCATCGTCGAGATGGTCGTTGAAAGCGCACGTGCGAGCCAATCTTCACAGCTCCGCAACGTACTGGGAAATCGTCTCACCCGGATGTTGGTCCCGCTTGTAGAAACGGTACCATTTGGCGATGACGAGTGGTTTCGGAGCCAAATGATCCGCAAGAGCCTTCATCAGGGCGGCGAAGTTCTTGTCCTCCGGTTTGTCCGGGAAAACGAGGCTTTGGAGCAGCTTTGTACGTTGGTCCACCGATGACGGTCAATAACGTTGCCGCTTGCTTGCCTTCGGCGATCTCGTTCGCCGCGATGAACTGCCCCAAGCAAGCTGCGTACGTCGGCCAGTCGCTTGAGCTAGTATCAAAAGGTTCGATGGTCCCAATCAATCCCATCCTCGTCGCCACTGTCGTGTTTTCTCGTTTAGTCAAACACAATAACTTGAAATGCTCTTTATTGGTTCTTGCACTTGATCAGCAGAGGTTGAGCTGAACTAACGAAGGATAACGTGTCCCTTTTATAGCGTACTACAACAGTGGTGTGTGTCTAGACGGAACTACAACTGAGGAATGTCCAACCCTGTCTAGACCGTCTTTTGCATACCCCACAAAGGGCATCCCCATTTTCATAGAATCTTGATTTGGGGCACTTTGGAATCTTCTCGTGCCAGTGCACTATTGGCACACGATAACGCAAATTTGTGTGCATGTCACTATTTCGTCCAGAAGTGGCGAAAGCTGAGGTAGAGCTTCTCCAACTGTGAGCTGGGCTTTCTTTTTTCTTACCCAGTCCACAATGGAACGTTCCTTCATTTTTCCTCCTCACGCAAAGTTTAACATCTCTCATTGGTGCTTCCTGCTCCTGAGCATCTGCAAACAAAGTTGCATCGTGTTCCTGGTCGGCCGTGTGCAAAGGATGCTATATCCACCTTTTTTGAAAGAGGTAGAATTGCATGATCTGCAGAAGAAAGAGAGACTTACACGAAGATTGTTTGGGTTAAAGGTCTGGGGCGCCAGAAAGGAGAAAGACAAGAGTAGCATTTGCGAGACGCAAGGAGAAATTTCTGCCAGTTGATCATTATACCGCACCCCCGTAACGTTACTCATATGTGAAGGGCATCCTCATTTTCATAGAATCTTGATTTGGGGCACCTTGTAATCTTCTCGTGCAGGTGCGCTATTGGCACACGATAATGCAAGTTTGTGTGCATGTCACTATTTCATCCAGAAGTGGCGAGAGCTGAGGTAGAGCTTCTCCAGCTGTGAGCTGGGCTTTCCTTTTCCTTACCCAGTCCACAATGGAATGTTCCTTCATTTTTCACTGATGCTTCCATGTTGAATTTCAGTGGCAGGTTCTCTCTCTCTCTCTCTCTCTCTCGCTCTTGTTTCATGTTCGTACGAAAGCACCTGTCAGTCAGACTTTCCAGGTGTGAAGTGTGGTTTTGCTGCTGAAAGCAGTCATCGAGAGGCAGAACTGTTTTTAGGGTACAACAGGTTTGCGAGGCACATTTGCTTCACAGCCCCTTCGGCACTCAGCCAGGTCCTTCCCGCCAAATGTTGAAAAAATGAGAAAGGAAACGTTCAGCACTTGGGACACTGCCAGTGGCAGTCTTGGGAAGTTCTTGTAAGATCCAGCACCGCTCATCATGCCGTCAATAAAACTATTTTGCCAAACAAACGAACTTCACAAGCCTCGCACCTTTAGCGCTTGGCCAGCCCCCACACACACACATACACAAACACGACAAAAAATGATCAATTACCAACTTGGGCCTGTACACACGTAAGGAAAAGCAGAGATTGACCGCGCTGACGACAGCTTCGCTGTCATTTGAAGTTGCGCTGGGAGTCGAACAGGCCCCTTGCGCATTTTGTCATGTCCATTTTGATTCAGTGACACTTTGGGGATATTGTACAATGCTCTCTTGGTTCTTTCGGCACTGAAACAGTCATTCGTTATGATAGCTAGTCGGCTGCCTTCTCAGAGATGCTTTCACTTCTCTAAGGCTGCGTTTTTTGAATACGAATCTTTTCAGCTCCGGATCAGCGGTTCGTTTGCACGTATCCGAAGGTTTTTCGCGAATCCGGAGCTTTTTGAAAACGCTCTCCGAAGAGGATCTTTCGAAAACGGAGGTTTTGAAAACAGATCTTTTTGTTGTGGAAACACTGAAAACGAAGATGAGGTCACGTGAGCCATGCATGTTGCCTTGGAGAAAAATGGCACACGTTGGAAAACTTAGCTCTACGATATTATCTGACGGACGGTAGTCCATGGTAGTTGACTTTGGCCCTGGTCTCGACTTTTCTTTTCTGCCTTTTTATCTCAAGAATGCCCAACACAGATATTGTGCCGGTCACAGACCGAAACAGGTGCTTCAAGCTTATTTGGATTCTTCTCAATCTTCTGGCCGGTATTGCGACCAAGCAGCTCGATCGTCAATGTCACAGCTGCTTTACAAGCCGAGAAGGATTATCGGTATCATAGGGATCGTCTTTGGCAAGAGACGATGGCTTCTCCGACAACGAGGAATGTCTTTCTGTTGAAAAGGTGTTTGTCGAGAAAGAACCAGGGGAAGCGGCAACACTGGGTGAATCCCGGGAGAACTTCACTGTGGGGGGACAACATTCGAAATGGTATCTCTCCGGTAGAAGAGTACAAGGCAAACTTGCGGATGGGGAAGACCAACTTTGTCGAACTTTGCGAGGAGCTTCGCCCTTCCCTCGAGAAGAAGGAGACGATCATGCGCAAACCTGTTGATGTAGAAACACAGGTTGCTGTTACTCTTTATTACCCGAGTGATGAGGGTCGGTTGCGGAAAACTGCGAACGCGTTTGGATTAGCAAGGTGCACTGTGAGCAAGATTGTCCGTGATGTCACCTTTGTCATAGCGACCTGTCTTGGCCCGAAATACGTGATCCTGCCAACCTCGGAAGAGGCTGTTCTAGACCTTACGAAGAACTTTTATGAACATCATGGAATTCCTCAGTGCCTGGGTGCAGTTGACGAAACCCATATTGATATCAAGCAACCCCATGACAAGCCTTTAGATTACCTTAATCGAAAAAGCCACTTCTCGCTGAATGTCCAGGCAGCCTGTGATTTTAACTGTTGCTTCATCGATGTATGCGTCAAGTGGCCTGGGAGTGTTCGTGATGCACGTGTGTTTATCAACTCTCATTTAAACACCTGCCTGCGCAGTGGAACAGTACCGTCATGTCCTCGGAAACTCCTGGATGAGGACGAGCCTATTGGGGTGTTCTTGCTGGGAGACCCTGCTTACCTGCTGCTTCCGTACCTTATGAAGGAGTTTACAGGAGGTGGCTCTACAGTTCAGGAGCAGTATTTTGGCCTGAAGCTGTGTGGAGCGCAGATGGTAATTGAGTGTGCCTTTGGCCGCTTAAAGTCTCGCTTTGGAATTCTCAGGCGACCTCTCGATACAAAGCAAGACGATGTACCCTTCTTGATTTACGCCTGTTTCGTTCTACACAATTTCTGCGAGAAGAATGGTGAAAGTGTTTCTGAGGACAGAGTGGAGCGTGTTATTCAATACGATTGCCTGTTCCAGCCTGCTCAGGTGGCAGCACGCGAGACAAACAACAGCGAAGGAAAGCGAGTCAGGCGAATCCTCGCCCGGTATTTGGACCTATAAGGACTTCAGGGCATGCACGATTCAACTACCTTGTTCCTCTTACCTCCTACTCTCTCTCTCTCTCTCTCTCTCTGATCCCTTGTTATCCCTTCCAACTTGCATTCAACAGTTTTGCGAGTGAGTAGTTGCTCTTCATTTCTGTTCGTTCAAGAGCTCTTTCTCAGATATCGCAATAATGTACAGCAGACTGGGTCTTGCCAGGTCCATATTTGTGTCTCAGTGTAGCACACAGACATCATTTTTTTTCCAAGGTTAAGATTGATTTCTTAAAAATTAATGCAGTCCAGTGTGTTCTTCCTCCATAAAACTTCAGTAAAAAAAAAAATACGCACACGATGAAGCTCATCAGAGTACAGATGTCCTCAGTCTTTGATGGTCGCTTTACTGGTCAGTAAAAGAAGACGATGGGCTCCACGGGTCGTAGTCTCCTTGTGCATTCCTGGGGTATGGGACAGGTGGCTGATAAACACGCCGCCCCAGATGCATTGGCGGCTGAGGACTTGACATCGTCATTGGTGCAGTGGGCTGACTGGTCATAAGCTGCTGTAGCAAATTGAATCCTTGAGTCATGCTGTCAGTCATCCTGGTGATGTTGTCTGCCAGAGACTTCATTGTGCTCTGATGCTGTTCATCCATGCACATCATGTCCTCCACAAATCTTCTCTTTAGCTGAAGGTCCTCTTGACCCATGGCCATCAGCTGGCCATCAGAGGTGGCCTTCCTTGTCAGTTTTTCGTGTCGGTACTTTTTTTTACTTTTCATCTGGGCGATTTCTCCGAGTATGTGATGAACTGCTTTGGGACGCCAACACTGCATCAGAGTTGTCGCTTTCTCCACTTGCCCGTGTCTGGTCGGGTGAAGCACTCCGAGAAGGTGATGAAGAATCTTCCATTGTCTACTGATTCTCTAAACTTTTTGCGCACAGCCTTGAGTTTCGTTGTGACAATCTCTTTTGTGATGGAGGTCTTGAACTTGCTCCCTTCCCGCTGCTCACCCTCGCTGACAGCCGGAATGTTCTGGTAGAGGCTGAGAATGTCAGCGTACTTGGTCTTCACGCTCTCCCAATCTATGCCCTCTGCCTCCTTCCTTGTCTTAAACTCCAGGGTACATGACGGGACGGTAACGAGACTTCATCGTCCTCCCACACAAAGGTCTCCTTTGACTCCTTCTTGCGGGTCTTTCTACTACTCTGCTTTTCTGCTTGTGAAGCCATATCGAAAGTCAGTGAGGCCACAACAACGAATGTCCAGTCCAGAGCCGAAAGTACCAAAGTACCGCCGTAGAAAAGGTAGATCTAGGTCAGGGCTAGGGCGAAGATCCGAGTGTTCCGCCAAAAAGCGAGTTCGCGCACGATTGCTCGTGTCCATGCCACCACAACCCCGTATTCATCGTTTCCGTGCAAAAAGACCATCCGGATTGGAGTCTGGAACGTTAAAACGCTCAAAACGGATGTTTTTGGAACCGGAGCTTTTCGAATCCGGATACGTGTAAATGCGGCCTTAGACAGACGAGGAAGACCGTGTGAATGCCGCGCAGGGAAAACTAGAAGTAGATGTGCTGCGCGCGCAGTCACGATCAAATCTAGGTCACATCACAGGGTGATTCAAAGCTAGCAGCGTAAGCCTGAGATCGCCGTGAAAGCTTGATTTCAGCCTGAAGTGCTTCCCTTAGGGAGATATGCCCTCCACACATCCGGTCTGTCGGGCCAGTGGTGATCTGAAGTGATCAAGTAAGCAAGTGCAGAAAGAAATTTGTACTCGAAAGAAGAGAGGAAAAGATTACACGGGAGAGGACTCGAACCTACGGCGCCATCGCCTAGCACAGTCGGAAAACCACGATCGTAGCTGCTCTGCCACTCAGCCAACTTAAAAAAGCTGGCTTCGTGGAGCGCTACAGGTATTCTGATTGCACACGGTTGTCCCAGGGAGCGGTGGGTTGGGGAGGTGAAAAACCAGGTTCATACCGGTTTTTTATCATCATGGCGAGGCAAGCCCAAGCGCATGCCCATCGAAGCGTCTTTGTTCATCAGTTCGAGAAGGAAATTCAGAGCCAGAGGGAGAAGCGCAAACATTGGTCTTGCCGACCGAGGGGACAAGTCCACGCATGGAAAATCCATTCTTTGACACCGTTTGAAGCCAGATTTTTTTGGGAAGGCTCTCAGTGATTAAAAGAACCCATTTCGCCTGCTGGTCGGTTGTCACATCGCAGGGGAGAAGTGAAGCTCTTCTTTGAAAATGCTTCCTGTGGGATTTGGACACATTTTGTACGCTGGGCAATTGCGACCTTGGCTCGGTGTCGGGCTAAGAGCATCCGTCCTGGTTTTCTCTGAAAATTCGGATTTTTTTCTCAGAAAATGGTAGGTCTGATGTGGAAAAGACCCTAGACCTTGCTCATCGATTTTTTTCTTGCTTCGCTGAAACGCCGAAAAGGAAAAAAAATTCTCCCAGTCAAAGGGATGTGTGGTACAAAATCGTGACGGCAAATTATTTTGTAAAAAAGTCCGTCGCTTGGATGTGTGGTGTGTCATTGCATTGATGCCGATGTTGGCAGTAATGAGTTCACTCTTAATCTGCTCCACCTCATCTGAAAGACTGTGCAGGTCAACCACATACCCACTCCTCAAATGAACCTCGAGGAGCTTCTCTCTCTCACCTTAGCCTTCCCAGCTGAGCCTCTCGCACCTGCTGCTGCCCGACTGGCTTTCCCAGCAAGAGACGAGAGCTGATGCTCTAAGACGGCCCAAGACGGCTTGATCTTGAGAGGAACACCAAAAGATAGAAGCAGAAAGTTGAGGCGAGCTACGAGCGGAACATGATTATGCCCCAAAGAACGAAGTTCCCCATCCCACTCCTCCAGCAAACGTCCGGGAATGGCAATAGCAGCTAAGGGTTTGCCACACGCCTCCGACAGCCAGCGGGCCCTTGACTTCTGGTCAGGAATACATCGCTTCATGTACAGTCACCATGGGCACTCAAGGCCTTGCTGGCCAGCGTCTAGCTTCCGCACAGGACTCTTCTCCATGTCGAACAAGACAACCAAAGACGTCGCACACAGTGAAAGCTAGTACTATTGCCCACTGAAAGCTCTGCCTGGTGCCATTTTAGAAGACTTTGAGCATGTCCTAGTGGCCATGGTAACCCTGGACAGCTTTGCATTCAGCTGCTGGCGAGCTTGGGCGAACATGACGAAGAGCGCCTCGTCCGAAGAAGAAGGGAGTTGAGCTTCTTCCTTGCGTCCTATCTGATCAGATATTCACCCTTGCTGCTTCGAGCAATTCTTCCGCAAACTTGTGCGGAGTTTTGCAGTTTGGATTAAGGTTTTTACGTCGATCCAGGAGCATTTTCTGAAGGCTTTGGGCTCCCCCTATCGATTCGGATTTGGCGATCTTGTCGCAGATTTAATGTAAACGTGCTAGGTGGCTTGAAATGACCAAGCTTCTTGCAAGTTTGCAAGCTTTTGTGTGTACGTGAATGGCGGAATCGACATGGTTTTTGGCAAGACGGGGATGGCGTTTTGCACCTAGATGCCTGAACATACGGTCGAAAGGTAGACAGTTCTGCATTGATTTTTTTTTAGAAGAGAATTGACTCAGACTTGACGATTTTTGCTCTGGTCGAGCCAAAGGATAAACTTTTGATAAACCCTTGAACAGGTTTTCTTTTCCATTCGGTTTGTGTGGCCGATCGTAGCCGATCTCAATGTACGGCTCGCAGGAAGAGATCAGGCGGCCGGACGCCATTTAATTTGCCGTTGATTTCGGGTGATGTTTATTTTTTTCTCATTTTTTTCTTTTTTGACTTTGTTTTCTTTCTTCAGTAAGTGAAGAGACTGTTTCATTGGATAGCAAGCACAAGGATCTATAAGGATTATAAAGAAAGTCTAAACGTGGTGACGTGCACAGCAGCTCAGCTTTGACAAGGCGACCAGCACCGCGCTTTTTCGCGGATTAAAACAGGATCAACCTGTACGTACAGTGCAGAGCCTGCTTTGTGGCGGAAAATCTGACTTCGCTTTCCCTTTCTAGTTCGCTCGATAGCAAGGACAGGTATCCTTCCCGCATAGACTCAAACAGATCCAAGCTGGACGTACAAGACCTAGGTCAGACGACCCACTTTGGTACGTAGCTGGAGCAATCCCTCTGACAAATAAACGCTTAAAATTTAGTCGGAGCTCCAGACAATACGAGTGCTGGAGAGCGTGCGAGTTCTATTCGGAACTTTGAGCGACAGGGGTATGCTGCTTCACGGTTACTTGCGCTCAGGCACTCGACCTGTTTGAGTCGCCGGTCGGAAGAGGACCTGGCCAAGTGCTTAAGGCGTCTGTCCTCCTACAGCTTGTGCAGTTCGTTTGTCTTGAGAGAATTTGTTTTTATCAACGGCGTGATTACGATATCGGATCTCACAAGAACTTCCAAAAATGTGCGGATGGCATTGTCCAAGGTGCTTTCCTTTCTCGCCTTTCCAATTTTTTGTTGTAAGGACGTGGCCAAGCACCGAACGGCGCTGTGAAGCAAAAACGGTTCAACCCTACAAGTGGTTCTGCCTTTTGGGCCTCTCCCTGACTGCTTTCAGCACCAAATTCGCACTTCACCTTGAAAGTCTCATTCACAGGTGCTTTCATGCATAGATGTACGGACACGACAATAGAGCAAGAGAACGAGCGAGAGAGAGAGAGAGAGAGAGAGAGAGAGAGAGGGTGAGAGAGAGAGA